>JAZBGW010000757.1:10568-20931 GCA_037464815.1 Mylabris variabilis | reverse complement strand
TGTCTAGATGGATGCTCTACCATCTGAGCTATTGCTGACACACCTTATATTCAAGTCCTGTCTGCATTGAATTATTTCGCATAAAATGATCACAAGAACAAGTTTTTTTTTTTTTAATCTATTAGTGAACACATATCATTCATATTTAAAAATATCTCCCTTTCATTTACAACTTCAGAAGCATCCCAAAATATTTTTATATTATTATTTTTAATATTTATAATTCTCTAACTTCTTTAACGTATAAAATAGAATAAAATAGCGGAAAAAGTTATTTCGATAAATACAAAGAAAAAACGATAAGATTCGACAGGGAATTGAACTATCAAGGTAAATGCGCTACTATCTGAGCTATCAAACGTTTTACACTGGATTGACGGTTGAAATTTTAAATGCTTTTTTCTGAAAACTGCCAGACTAGTGAGCTTTAATTTTTTAATATGTTGTTGTTGAAGGTATACTAAAATCCTACAAAAGCTCATCCCCAATTGAATTTCCGAGGTCATGACCTCTCCTTGTTGGAGCGGACAAAAAATATTATTAAAAATGGTTGATAGACGCATGACTGGCACTAACAAGGTAAAAGAGACTACCGGGGAAAAAAAGTTAACCAGACTTGATTAAATTATTAAAGAATATTGTCAATATACCTAGAATAGAGACAAAAATTATTATTAGTAGTCGTAGTAGTAATAGTAGTAGTACTACAAGGAAGACACTTGGAAAAACGGTCGAGAATGCCGGTTGATTAATTCAACACGGTGAAAACTTTCGTAAAATGGAATTTCCACGTGAAAGGTTCGCTCAAATTCCAGGTCAGCATTGTAGAGCTTCAACCACACAATTTGTAGTAAGTATTGAAGTTATTGTAAAATTGTTGGAATACTATCACAATTAAATGGATGGATAAAATAAACTCTTATCATTATCAAAATTCAATTATATT
Organism: Mylabris variabilis; assembly: GCA_037464815.1. Classification (NCBI taxonomy): domain Eukaryota; kingdom Metazoa; phylum Arthropoda; class Insecta; order Coleoptera; family Meloidae; genus Mylabris; species Mylabris variabilis. The sequence goes on along the minus strand of JAZBGW010000757.1, from coordinate 19,985 downwards.
GACTTATGAAAAGAAAATTCAAATTACATTTACAATTATTTCAACAGTCTTTTCACTACTACTTTATATTATAATTGAATTTAGAAGTAGATTCAGTCGTCGAATGATAACATTGATGTATTTGTTAATCAAGTCGTCGTCTAGTGGAAATTTTCAAAGCATTTCTCAATCGTTTCAATAAATTACATCACTATTTAGTCTAAGTCATTGTTGAAAATTGAATTAAACTGACTGTCTTCGAGAAAAGACAGGAGCCGGAATCGTTTAATAGGCAACTGATAATGAGCAACGACACGAAAACTTTTCAGAATTGTAATTAAATTTATACAACAAAATATTAAGACACAACAATACCTAAGGATATTACGTTAATCAACCGTTAGATGGAGCTTGATCCACTACGTTTTTTATACGCTATGGGCTACTCTTCTAGACACAGGAAAAATACCAGTCTGGCCCATCTATACTACTTGCACAATTATCTTGAGGATAGTCCCTTCGTTGTCTAATGCGTTTCCAAGGATATGTTTCACAAACAAAACGGATACCGTGTGACAAAGATACCAAATCCTCAACATCTGTTCATTGTTATCTTTTAAGCTAGATGTAGGTATATTCTTTCGTATAAAAGAAATTGCTTTGTTTGGTCAATGGACTAAGGGTGGGTGGTAATAGCCGCTATCGTTTCCAATTTTTAGGCCACCTACTTCCTCTCTATCCTTTTCTATCTAATATGCAAGTAGTATAGATGGGCGAACCCAATGGTTTTCCTGTGTTTCTACTTCTGGCGCCTATGGTGTATATATATTTTCATCCATACTTACAGATTACTTTATTTTCTTAGAGAGCAATATGGTGGTATTTATAAACTAAGCTTTTAAAATGTGTTTTTTGGAAAAAAATTGATGTTGACGTTAAATAATTTCGTTTATATAAAGTGATTATTATATTTGTGGTTTTTGCATTACAAAGCCCTACTATTTTCTAATTGGCTTACGAGAGGGAATAATGGTTCATTGCTCCCTCGCGTAAGCCAATCAGAAAATAAAATTTGACTCATTATTTCTCTCTAATGTCAAAAAACATAGTAATGACAAAAATAAATAAAAGGACAGTCTTAACAAATAGTTCTAATGTACAGGTTTCTTGTGCGATTTTATAATCGAAAATGATGAAGAAGGTACAACACCACACGTAGAAGGAAGTACTAGATAAAGTATAGTATACAACTCACTTTAATGTATGCTATAATTACCTCGAATTCCTTCTCGGTAATGATAACACTCATTATAGCCTTCGTTGATTGTATATCGTACATTTGGTTTCAAGAATATATTAACGTTAAATACACTTATTTCGATATTTTTTGGTGTAAAAACGAAAGATTCAGCATTATACAAAAAAATCAGGAGCTAAATAAAACTAGCTCGGATGTGATAAAAAAGTTTCAACAATATCTGATATAAAACCATGGCTTTTCACTTTTTTTTGTAAACTTCCTACCAGATTGTTTTTAAATTTGGTATAAGTGAAGCTTAAAATGATAGGTACTAAGTTTTATTAATTTTTTAAAAAAAATTGAATTTTGAGATTTTTTTCATTCCAGTAGAGTTCAACCTTAATAAATTGTTGTGAGAGAAAACGAACCAAAAACAGATAACGTAAAATTTCCTGTACGCCTTGTATTATATGAGTGTTAAATTTCATATCTACAACACTTTAGTAGTAGTATTGATTAAACCATCGTAAGGTATTAAGTGTAAGCTGTTCTATTAACAGGCACTTATTGTATGTTTCAAGTTCAATATAATGTTATAAAGTTAGTTGAAATAACAGCGGCATGGGGAATTTCACACATTTTCTTTTTCAAACACCATACAGATGGGCTTAGAGAAATCCATTATAGCTAGCTAGCTAGCGCTCAGACAACTCAGGCACTGCCTGGGGCGGCCAAATCTTGACTCACACTCAGTGTCATTTAATACGTGCATAATAGTATACGGTATAACGACGCTACCAAGAATGAAGGTTAGAATACGAGCGAACGAAGTGAGCGAGTGTTATAATCATTCGAGGTAATAATAGCACACATTATAGCGAGTTGTATACTATACTTTATCTATAAGAATATTTACCTTCTTAATCATTTTCGATTATAAAATCGCACAAAAAAACAGAAACTTTAGAACTATTTTTAAAAACTGTCTCTTTTTATTTATTTTTTCTAATTATGGTTTTAACAATGGAGAAAATTATAGGAAATAATATAGTACATTATACTGCAAAAACCACAAGTATAAGTCACTTTATATATAAGTCGTAGATAAAAAGTATTATTAAGCTGTAAAGGAGACATACTAGAAGCCTTTAATCTATTATTAAGCTAAATTATTGACTTTTATTGTAAATTTTTTAAAAATAATTGTTATAAAGCAAGGTTTTTTGCGAATTTTTGGAATGAATTGTAAAAAAAGATCTATTTGGATACCTTTAATTGATTTTTGAGTTGGACTCTCGACTTCCAATTAAGATTTTTAGACATTTTCCTCCTAAATTACAATTTTTACCAAATTTTGTTATCGTATTATCAAAAGTAGAAGATTTAGTTAAGTTTGATGGATTTTCAAATTGAACTCTTTGATTTTAATTGAATTTTGCTCTTAGGGCCAAAAAGAGCAAAATTGGAACATTCTTAACTCATTTTTGCACTAAAATCACAAAGTTTTGCTGCTGAATTAGGAAAAGGAGCTACTTTCACAATTACTTAATTTTACAGCTAAACTCTAGTCCTCTAAACTATATTTTAGAAGGCTTTTATTTAAATCATTCCTTTTTAGTGAACTCCAGTTTCAAATCGTGATGAGAAGAAAATTTAGAAAATGTTTGGTCGATTTTTGACCTAAATTCTCAACTTTAGTTTTAGATTTTAAAACATTTTGATCATTAACCATCAGTTTTTCGACAAATTTTTCTATAGAATCGTTTACGAAAGAGCATTCAGGCACCTTTAAGCATAAGGTTTTAGAACTGAATTGTCTACTTCAACCTAGATTTTAGATCGCAGTGGTCCTGGGTCATCAATCAAAAGAACTGTTTATAATTTTTAAACTCTTGAAAACGACAGATAGTTTAATAAAAGTAAACCAAAGTTTTTCTATCACTGAAAAAAGGCCTCTCTACTCTAGTGTGCACAGGACCCCGCAAGAAACAGCAACAGCTCTGGATATTGGACGTTTATATTATCGATTCTTAAATATTGATGGAAGATTTACCATCATCCTAGTTAAAGAGGAGCCAATTGAACTGACAGATCTCGTTTTATATGCAAGAACACTAAAAAATCGAGAAGATGTGCAAAGATCGTGGTTGACACAATCAACTAAAAATGATCGTGTTTATCGTTTTTATTGTCACATTTTTTGGTAAAGTTAGAAGTGAGACAGGATTTTGGTAGGTACTCAAAACAGAGGGGCAGCATAAAAATGTTTGGCTGAAAGCGTAAAATATGTTCATAACGGCCCTGGTTTCCAAGATGAACAATAAATCTCAAACTTGTACAAAATTGTACAACAAACTTTCAAATATAATTGCAACTTCTATCTAACAAAATTTCTTAGAATATCCCCAAGGTGGTATTCTCAACACATAACCAACCACAAAATCGTTGTATAGTAAGTACATCTTTTAAACAGATACATAAACTGAACAGAATTTATCATCTTCTAGTTAACTTTTCAAAGAGACTACATTTAAATCTTGTTATAATCCTATATTGTGTGTTTCAAAAAGAAAATCTCACAACTGTATAGATGAAAGACGGATTGACAGAACGAAAGAGAACTCAGTAGGAGATTAAATTGAATTGTTTCCACGGCCAAATTCACTTTACTTGTCCCAACTGTAAAGATAGAGGGAAAAAAATCGATGATTTATTTTCAATACACACTTACACTCAACAACGACGACACGTTAAAATGTAATTTTCCTTATAAAGTTTTTATCGTTACCCATCCTTATTATACCCTAGAGAAATATAACACCGACAAATTTATTAAGGGGGTGGTTGATAGAAAACGAAGAATCTCCAGTGCTGACGCTTAGAACATGTCTTATCGTATTACACCTTGCAAAATTGATTTTTTTCGTTAAATATTAATTAAATCCTTCAATAGTTTAGATACCATATTAGCAGAATTATTGAGTCATTCGTATTATGTAATAGTATTGTATCTCAATGGGGATTTAAACAAACATCAATCAACTAATAGCATGAAACTATTATGTCTGTATAGTTGCACGCAAGATACCATTTTAGTATGGATCTATAACTGGCAACCGCACAACAATAGAAATATTGAAATATTACAAATTGAAAAAAAAATACGAGTCTCTCGATGAAGTTAACTTTCACAACACCTGTTTGAACAAACAATACTAAAAGCTAGTGCAATATTTTCAAAGCTTCAATGTTTCAGGATACAACCGATTAAAAATTCGTATGCAAATTGGCCGGCTTTTACCGTTTCTAATTCATTGGTTATTCAATTTAATATACTACAAAAATGGGGTGGAATTTTATTATTTGGCGGAAGGTTAATGGAACTGTCGCTCAATTAAATTAAAACACTAATAGTGTAACAGTATCGGAATAAAAACACAAATTCCCGAACGTGACATGAAAAGTATCCCGTTAAACTGTTTTTATTCTGTTTTATAAAAAAAAGTAAATATATTTTCGTCCATGTCACACAAAATGGTTAAAGCTTAAGATCTTGGAAAGATGCTACGAGCTCTGGTGGTATAAATCAAAAAATGTAGCCGACATTTATGGCGCTTAACGATAAAATTGTTACAGCTCCATTTTTGTTAATTTCACCTTAAAGGCTCATTAACGAACACGAAGCAGATGTAACTAAATTAAGCCTATAGCCATGACTTGCTTGATTTTACATGGTAAACTTTTCTATTTATTCAATGATGCAACTGTTTTACAAAAATAGATAGTAGTGTGAAATGAAAACGGCGACTCACCTGATATGAATCGAACAATCACCAAAAATTCGATCTGAAGATAGAGGGACTAAACCACCCTTAAGAAAACCACCATAAGATCGTGCAATATTCGCGTTTAAGAAAAGCTGAAAGGCGACGCTACACTGAACATCACCGCGACACGAATGAGCACAAATGGAAATAGGAACAAGCTTTTACACCACTTGCTGATATCAGATTTTTCATACCTTCTTTTACACAACTATGTGTATGTGTATGTCGAGATAAAACAGTACATTTATTGAATTTCGTCAGCAACAACAGAAGATTAACAACAAAAAAGACGTCGAAATGAAAGAGTACAGAGAAAAAAGTAACATTGTTGTGTTAATAAGTAGCCTTGGAATAACGACTAGATAGGATCAATTGCTGCAAAACAATAATTACAAATCTATGTTAATAAATAAGAACAATAAAACGTGTCAATAAAGCGTGTGTCATTCCATTTCTAATCAATTCTACTCTAATAATAATAGACTTGAAATATTTATATTTTACAACGAACAAAGTGTAACTATTGGTATAATTGGGTTATTTTAAAATTACTCACAATTAGTGTTTTTTTTTATAGATAAAACTCGTTTCCTTTAAATGGTCTGAATATAGCCGGACTTATAAGGGCCCAGATCGGATTCCTCTAGCCAATAATAGTAATTTAATATAAATAAGATAATATCTGTATCCCTGTATATGGATAATATTCCATTAATCTATTCCCTTGATAATTCAACAATTGACTTGTAAATATCATTATTAGTGATCGACCGAAGATTCGGTTTCGATCAGTTTCGGCTACAAAATCTAGTTTCGGCTAAAAAATCTAGTTTCGGTTTCACAAGGAGAGGTTACGACCTCGGAAGTGAAGTTCAGAACGAGCTTTTGCAGGCTTGTAGTATACTTTTAGGCGAACAACATATTAAAAAACTAAAACGCAATTTCCAGCCAATCTTGAGAAAAAAGCGTTACTTGAAATAGCTCAGTGGTTGCGACGCTGTATTGCGCTCAAAAATACGGGCATAGGCGCGAGGTTCAAATCCCTCATGCGAAGAATTTTTTTTATTTGTCAAAACAACTTTTTTTATTTTATTTTACTTTGTAAATTAAAGAAATCAAAATGTATTGTTTTTTATTTCTTTAACGTATTTTTTTATAATTCTTAATGTAATAGAACAATTATAATCATAATCTAGAAATATTTTAAATATTCTGAAAATACTAATTCTAAACTTTATAATTTTATCTTCGAAAATAAAATATCATATACCTAGATAGTTCTTTTCTTGAAAGTGCCATCGGACCACTTGATTCTTGCAATTTGCAGTGTTTGAACGTATTGTTGTGTTTTTCAATTTAATTTTCAAGTAAAAAATGTCGGTTGATGAAGGTGTTGCTAGTGTATGAAAAGTTACAGATGAATCTCTATACAGTGATGTATCGAAAGCAAGATTAAAAGATGCTGTGGTTTATTTTGTGGAATTGCTTACACCGAATAATTTAATTCCATCGGAGTCATCAGCTACAATCTCTCATCAAGCTGTGTTGATTAGACAAGAAATCTAGATTATAATTATAATTTTCCTATAATAAAATAATAAAAAAATCCGTTAAAGAAATAAAAAACAATAAATTTTTGATTTCTTTAATTTATAAAAAGTTGTTTCGACAAATAAAAAAAAATTCTCCGCATGAGGGGTTTTTGATGCCCGTACTTTTGGGCGCTATACAACGACGCAACCACTGAGCCATTTCAAGTCGCAATTAAGCGAATAACCTAATAATACTAAATGGACGCAAAAAACTTTAAACTTTTCTCTCAAGATTGGCTGGCTATTGCGCTTTAGTTTTTTAATATGTTGTTAACTTAAAGGTATACTACAAGCCTGCAAAAGCTCGCTCCGAATTTCATTTCCGAGGTCGTGACCTCTCCTTGTCAGTCAAAAATTAGCCGAAACTTCAACCGCACTGGAACTCGGTATTCGTAAAATGTCGCGCTTCGTTCGTGTCTCGTAATTGGCAACCGGCGCGATTTTGTTTTTTTCTAACAAACTTTAATTTATCTTATTTAACACGAATTAAGTATATAACATGTAAAACATACACTAGATTTCAGCAACAACGGAAATTTTCACATGTCTAAATATATTTCGGTTTCGGTTTCGGCCGAAACTGAGACCGAAGCCGAAGTTTCGGTTTCGGCTTCGGTTTCACACTAGTCACTATTACCACACGATTTTATCAAAAGTAGGGAAAACTCGAAATAACATTGTTTTAGGGGTAACTTATCAATTGATATTGATCGTTGTTTAAGTTAATACACGGAAGTATGGTGTAATCGATAAATTCCTAACGATAAAAACAATAATGTCTAGACATTTGAAAAGCATATCATTCAACAATAGTATAATAGTAATAGTGATGATTGTAATGAAAAATTCAAATAGTTCTACCTTATTTGATCCGGGATTCTTCTATTAGGAATCATTGTTTATTAAATTACAATGTTGTTGCTTACTTACGGATTAAATAACTTACTTTACCTGGTCTTTCAGCTATTTAAACCTTGACTTGAATCTGGATAATTGTAGAAATCTCAAGGTATTGTGCACTAATTCTAATTTTAAGTGTAAATTTGACACATTTTATTAAAATTAATAATAGAATTGAATTAAAACTAAAAAATGAAATATAAAATTATGTAAATGGCACAATTATATCGAACAACAATCCAGATTATTTCCTTCTATAATACTTGATAAAATGCGGTAAAATACAATCTCTAATATCTTTATTAGTTCGATGTAGAAAATCACTAATATAGAGTGTATTAACACAATAAATACCCTGTTCAGCTAATGGTATATACGGTGAGAAATCAGAAATATTTCTAGGTTCTAATAGACAATGTGTTGCATGAATATTATCATTAAATGGTGGTCTGAAAAATTATACAAAATTAATTAAAATTCAATTGATTTTTTATAAGTAATTTTACTTAATATCAATAACAACACCACCACCGGCTTCTATAACACGAACAATAGGTTCACGTTTAGTTGCAACAACAATTGCACGCATATCATTGAAAGCACCATAACCACGACGTACGATCTCTTTACGCCACCAATGCATCGCCTGTACACGATTTTGCATTTCGTTATCGAAATTTAATTTGAAATTATCGACACATAATGGATTACCAAATTCGAATTCTTCCTCCTAAATCAAATAGAATTAATAGAAAATAGGTACAGGTATTAGAAATTATACTTCTTTGGCGTGACCAAATAGTTATTTCTATCACAAGTCCAGAAACTAAGTTTTTTGTATACCTCGTCCTGCATTTATTTATTTGCTTATACAGGGTGATTCCAGATAATAGTCTATCAAAAGTATAAAAAGTTATAATCGATAGAAGTTGGCTAAATTTGATATATGGCTGTTATGTCACCTGAACTTTCTCTAGAAATTATTTTCGTTATTCTAGCAACCCCCGTTATATGGGGAAGTGGACAGTACTCTCTTATTTTAAATAAAACAGTATACTTTGATAATAAGATCTATGGTCTTTGTTTTTCTTGGTCCTCTCCGCCCCTGCCCCAGATATTACTTCAGAGGAAGTTTAGATTTACATTAAGAAATGCCAAATTGTGCTCTCTCATGCCGTCGTTGATTTGTAAATTTTGATTTCGTCGCTGGTTCCTCGGCGGGGTTTGAACCCCAGACCTCGGCGTGAGAGTCAGATGTTTAACCACTAAACTGCCGAGGAGCTCATGATCTATGGTCTAACCCTGAAAGTTTTTCAGATATTTCAGCTTTTAGTGTAGTTTTAAAATTTGCAGTATTTGATTGAAAAATTCATATTTTTGAAGTTATAGCATTTAAAATGTTGAAACTTGGAAATTAGGTAGTACAGATAATGTACGTTTTATCAATTTATACAGCATTATATCGTCCAGGGTTTAGCTGAAATAAATGTTTTTTTCAGGCGATTTTCAAAGTACAACATTTTGTTTATTTTAAATAGAACACCAAATTTTATTTTATATGATTACTTGATTAGACAAAAATTCTGCATTCGATATACCTATCTTTGATAAGTTTTCAGTTATTCAAAATTTTCAATTTCGCCTAATTTTCTCCCATGAAAGAAAATGTAAAACACAGAAGGCTTAGCAAAACAATTTTCAATTAAATTGTCACAATTAACGTGAAAATAATTAGTTAATTTTAGTTTATCTTAATGAAGAGGAATGGAGGAAATTGATAATTAATTGAATCAATATTTGTTAGATTTACTTTTTGTCTATTTAGAATGTCCTAAAGTTGTAAAAAAAACTGTAAAATATTCAGTATTAACGTTATTTG
>JAZBGW010000757.1:0-10470 GCA_037464815.1 Mylabris variabilis | reverse complement strand
GGGAATTGAAATTGAGAATTTTAAATAATTAATAAATTATCAAAGATAACTATAGGGAATGTTAATACAATTCAATGCAGAATTTTTTTTCTATCCAATCATATGAAGACAAATATGGTGTTTTATTTAAAATGAGCAAGATATTTCAGTTTATAAATGTCCTGAACGAAAATTTTATTTCAGCCAAACGCTGAAAGACAAATAAATCTTATAAGATTTGATGGAAAGTACATTGTGCTATTAGAATTCCAAATTTTAACCTTTCAACTACAATAATTTCCATGTTATGGATTTTTTAACCGAACATTGCAAAATTTAAAATTTAGCTTAAAGTTGAAATATCTGAAAAGCTTTCAGCGTTATACCATAGATCATATTATCAAAGTTCCCTTCGATTTTATTAAAGAATTCAAAAATGCAATAAAAAATATACTGTTCTATTTAAAATAAGAGAGTAGAGTGCACTACCCCATATAACAGGGATTGTTAGAACAACGAAAATATTTTCTAGAAAATGTTCAGGTAACATAACGGCTATATACCAAATGTCATCAATTTCGATCAATTAGAACTTCTTATGCTTTTAATAAGCCATCTTAATGATTCACACTGTATACCGGGTGAGTCACCTAAAACGAAAAGTTCCTATGGCAACTGCCATTATTTGGCGAGCGATTCAAAAAATATTTCAAGGATTTATAGAAGGGTCCCTAGAGAACGTTTTAGCAAAATTAGAGCCTCGTAGCTCATTTGGAAGTTGGTCAAAAAACGCTCGTTTCTGACGATGTTGCGTTTTTCAAAGACAAACTAAACACGCAGAACGACTTAGAATGACTCGAGGATTATTAATTTTTTTCGTTTTTTTCCATTTTATTCTAGTACAGGCGGGAATGGTTCGCATTTTTTCTAGAACGCAATGGAGAAAAACGAAAAAAAAAACAATATTGGGAGGGTCTTCGAGTCATTCTTAGTCGTTATACGCGCTTAGCTCTTTTTTGAAAATCGTAGCTTTGTTCAAAGCGAGCGTTTTTTGACCAACTTCCGAATGAGCTATGAGGTTCTAATTCTGCTAAAATGATCTCCAGGTATCGCCCTACAAATCCTTGAAATATTTTTCAAATCGCTCGCCAAATAATGGTAGTTAGTTGCCATAAGAACTTTTCGTTTTCGGTGAATCACCCGGTATAAATAAATATTTATTTGTTGCAGTTATTATGGTACAAAATGTTCAAGTGGACCATAATGATTAGTTACGAACCGTACGATATTTTATGTGCTAGCGTAAAAATTGAAGAAAACCCCCAAAACGAGTAATTTTATTTTGACATTTCTAAAATTAAAAACGTCACATTTCCTTTCTACCCGTTGTTAAAGTGACCATTTATTTTCCGGGGCAAGTGCGCGCGCAACTTCCCTTGCATATTAAAATTTCACTCTCACCATTTTTAACAAAACGCGCCAAAGAGAAGTATAATTTCAATAATCTTAAAAATAAAACAGAAATAACAAACGTTTAAAAATCTTCCAGCTTCTATACATTTATCAATATATGAGGTATGTAGAATCCATTTACCAGCAGCCATACAAGCTAATGTTTTCTCATTACGTGCCGGTTTCGGACATAATAAATGTGTACACCGTGGATCATAATTTTGTAAATCGGATACTATACCACCTAGGCTTTCCAATTTTTTCACTAACAATGGACGTAAATTATTCTCAATTCCTGATAAAATAAATATTCGTTCTTGTTGTTGTTGTTGTTCTTCGACAGGTGTTAAATTTGAATGATCATCCTGAAAATCCCAACCGACAGTTAACGGTTGTGATTCTTTATGTTCGTTATTATTGTTCGTATTAGTTTCAACGTAAGTAGCTTGAAATCCACGACTCTTTCGTCGAGTCAATTCATTGTTTGTTGATAAGCTTTCGAGTTCTTCGAATTGTTTAAATAAATTTACAGCAACTCCCTACAATTTCCAACACAAATTAACGAATTATTCTACAATACAACGAATATATACATACTTCAGTATTATTATTATCAAGAACTTGACTACTACTAGGACTCGGTTCCGTTATTTCTTGATTATTTTCAGTGTTTTCGTGATGAATGTCTGCTGTTAACTTCTTGTATAATCGACGTTTCAACTCCGATAAAGGCTAAAATTTTCGTATTTTAGAAATGTTAAATTATTTAAAAAAAAATAAGGTTGTGCAAATCTCCCGTCTGAACAGAATCGAATCGAATAGTATTATTCGAGCTATTCGAACAATTCGAATGAGAAAAAATATTTGAACCTTTCTTATTATTCGAACCTTTCAAATTACCCCGACTCCAGACATTGGTCCCAACGTTGGCGTCAACTGTGTTTGTCCAATGTATGGTCAAAAGAAAGAAGGTTGGCGCCAACGTTGGAAATTGGCCATATGTTGTCGGTTTAAAAAAAAAAACATCAAAGGAGTTAGTGCCAGGGTTCGTCTAGCTGTACTCACATTGAATCTTATGTTATTCTAACTGCATCGGATGAGAAAATTTTTAACAAAATTACTCGTCCAACATAAGCCAACGTTTGCACTAACGTTGGAGCCAATGTGTGAAGCCGGGCTTATTCGAATATCTTTCTTTATAAATACCACTTGGTACATACAGGATGTCCCGTAAGTAGCGCATTGATCCTAAAGGGCAGATAAGAGATGAAATTCTGACAAAAAGTCCCGTACTATTATTTCATCCACAGCACAGGTAATTAGTAATTAATTAAACTAAATAACCAATCAGGTGCTCTTTTAGTTTGAATGGCTGTCGCGCCAGCCTGGTCCGCTTCCCACGTCCCACCCACAAGAATCATTCCTCCTCTCTTTTTATAGCTATCGCGAGCTCTTGATTCAGTTTATAACTAATTACCTGTGTGTCAGATAACAAAATGGTGCAGGACTTTTCGTCTCAGAATTTCGTCTGCTATCTGCCTTTTAGCAGGAAATGCGCGACTTACGGGACACTCTGTATAAACGGTGACTATAGATACCATTTGATATAGTTCAAATAACCCTGATTTCACACATTGGTCCAGACGTTGGCGCCAACGGTGTTTGTCCAATGTGTGGTCAAAGGAAATGGGGTTGGCGCCAACGTTGGAAGTTAGCCATATGTTATGAATTAAAAAAAAAATCAAATAATTTAGCACCAACGTTTCTCTAGGTATCCACACTTTGGAACTTATCCTAATTGCATCCGTTGAGAAGTTTTATAACAAAATTACTCGGCCAACATAAGGCCGACTCCACACATTGGTCCCAACGTTGGAATAAACACTGGGTCATGTTGGGCGAGTAATTTTGTTAAAGTGTCCAGGCATTGGGACCAGGCTCAGTTAGTTCCAAGCAGCGCCAATTTCTCAACCGATGCAGTCAGAATGAAGGGGCAGTTACACGGTCCGTGGTTCGGGAGAACTGGTCTCGAAAACTACGAACCACGGACCGTGTAACATAGCTGGTTCTACAGCCTTAGTCTGTAGTTCGGCGGAACTGATCTGGACTTCCCGTCGATTGTCGGTAAAATGTTGCGGAACAAAGGAGAGGTTTGGTTTGGTTCGTGTTGGTTCGCAGTGGTATGTGTTGGTCTGGGTTGGTTCGTGAGAATATTTTCAACTATTTTACAATTAAAGACCTAATAATAATCTCTGTCTGTTAAATTATCTTTTCTTTTTACAATCAAATGAATAAAAAGTCTCAGTCTATTCCCATAAAAATTATAAAATTATAGATAATTAGTTCAAATTTCAAAAAAAATTATTTTGTTAATCTTTTAAATAATTAATATTATTGAAATATTTTGATCTGAAGATAAGACTATAGATAAGTCCCGAAACATATGTAATCATCTATAATTTTATTTTATAATTTTTATAGGAATAAACTTTGAGAATTTTATTCAATTTCTGTTTTGAAGAAGAATATTGACATATTTAATTATTCACATTTTATTGTCAATTTGTAGCTCGTTGATTAAACCAATTATAACGAGAGAAAAATTGTGTATAAGGGCCTTGAAATTTCCCGACAATATTTGCGAACCTACAGACCACGAACCAATACGGACCGTGTTAACAGACTATATCGTGAAATGGCGAACCACTACGAAACTCAGACCAGTTCCGTGGTTCGGCGAACGACGGACCGTGTAACTGCCCCTTGAGATAAGTTCCAACATGCGAATGGCTAGACAAACGTTGGCGCCAACTCCTTTGATGTCTTGTAAAAAAAAAACGGAAACGCATGACCAACTTCCAACGTTGGTGACAACGTTGGGAGCAATGTGTGGAGCCGACTTAATTAGAATGACAGGCTCGAATAATTTGGCTTATTCAAATAGCTCGAACAGTTCAAAGAAATATCGAATCGAATAATTCGATTCGATCCACCCTGAATAATTATTCAGTGACGAATTATAATTCGTCACTTCGACCTATTCGCACAGCGTTTAAAAAGAAAACTTACAGTGCTATCGCGACGTGCTGGTTTCGGTGAAACATAATCGGGAAATTGATTGATGAATCGTTGTATATCTTTACGTAAATTCGGTGATGGATTCGGTCGTAGAAATGCCCCCAATGGCTCTTCAGGTGTATCGATATTAAACCATCCTTTTGGGATTGGTGTAGATGGTGATTGTTGTGATGCAGCAGGTGTATCAATTTGATAATTCAGTTTGAATTGTTTTATAATTTTATTAACTGGTGTTATTTGAACATCATTATTATTGCTGTTTGATGTATTATTTTGTGCATTAGATTCGTTACTAGTTGTAGGTGTATTGATTGTACTTTTTTGAATTTCTTTTGTAGTACTTCCCGGTACTATCGATGATAATTTTGATGGTGTACTAGTCTTGCTAATATTGCTGTTAGACATTAAAAATCGATCTTCATCAACTTTACAACCAGTACGTGAACATTCAATCAGCCATTCTTTATTGACAATTGGTAAGCCCCATTTTAGGGCTGCATTGTATTTTCTACCGCACGCCTCAGCTATTACTAGATGTGTTGATGCTAATAGATTCATATCCGGTCGTGAGACACGTGCTAATTGTTCTTGGGCAATACCGCCTAATTCACTAATAAAATCCCTAAGAAATTGCCGTTCAAAACCTGCATAACCACTGATCACAACAACACAATCCGTTAACGGTTTCGTTGTATTTTTTAAAATATGTGGATAATGATAATATTCTAAATCACACAATTTCTCATTCTGTATTGATTCTAATATCCATATATCGTTAATTATATGATTTGCAGTATTTTGTATACCAGTCTTTAAAAATTTCGTTGTTACAATATAATCAGGTATGCCACTGTATGTTTTTTGCATAACAATACCGCCAGCATTTTCAATTTGTTCTTGAAGAAATTCAGTATAAGTCACATCGAAATTCAAGAGAACAAAACGTAAATTATCAAAAACATCAATCTGATGTGTCAAATCTGTATTTGATATTTGCGAAAAACTCTCTTTACCTTCATCATTTTTATTGAGATCATTAAAATTCGTATCAGCATCTTTTAACATATTCGCTAACGTATCAGTCTCTTGATCTGAAACAATTCAATATCTTTTACAACACACAATATTAGAATTTATTTGACAACAATACTTTTATTATCCAACTGTGAATTGAAATAATGTTGTAAGATTAGAGCTTCCGGTTCTGGTTCGTTTGAAACATTAGATGCATGAACATCAACCTCTGTTAATATTTTCTTTGATCGTAGAAAACTTAAACCCTTAAAAAAACATATTTGAATCTTTATAATCAAATCACAATTAAGTAAGATACTTTTTTCCCTAATGGTGAACTAAAATTTTCTTTTTCTGGATTATGTAAATTAACCAAATAATCCTCTTCATCAATCAAACGTTGATTTTCAATACAATCAATTAACCAATGTAATGAAACTAAACTAGCCAGTGTATTCTTCGATTTAATTAATTTAACTTCATTTGATGATTGATCACCGATTATTATATGTGTTATACGTTCTGATAAATCATCGTAACGTGTAGCACCACTTAAATTTAATATTTTACAAAGTTTCTCTTTATGATCACCATCAAATCCTGCTAGATAAACCTACAAAATGAAAGCAAAATTGTAAAATGTTTCCTTTTTTTAAAGAAATATAAAACTTACACTACAGCCGTCGAGAAATTGCCCAGCTTTTTTCGCCTTTTTAATATCTAAGCCATCAATCAATTTACACAATTCTGACGAGGGTCCTAGAATTATAACAATCTCGATAATTGTTTTCTTATTATTTCGTTTATTATTACGTTTATTTGGTGAGATTCTCGAAAGACTAGTACTGGGTATAGGACTTGGTGTTGCAGTCTCTTCTAGTGTTGTTTTAAACGCTACAGGTCCGGCTATTGCACTGATTGTTGAAAAATTCGGATCAATTTGAAATCTGTTCGGTGTAGATGTTGTTTTCTTTACATTATAATTATTATAAGGTAATGCATAACCTTTTGTTATACTATCAATAATCCAGTCCATTGTAACACATTGTATATTTGTTGTATTCCTTGCTGCTTTATATTTTTCACTATTTACACCTCTTTAAGTATAATAAAACAATAATTATTATTATTATTAATTAAAGAAAGTATACTCACGCTGATCCACAAACTACTAAAATATCAGTATTGGCAAGACTTAAACTACCAGTAAAGATACCACCATTTTTTGTTACCATATTTGTGATATTTGTTCGTTGATCTTTACTCAAACCAGTTGAACAGATTGTTAAATTATGGAATGGTAAGACGCGATATTTATTAAATTGTTCATCATTAGCATGTATATTATTAATTTGACTTAATCGCCATATATCATCAATCCATTCGGATAACATTAATTTAGAGCCAGCTTCTGCTGCTTGCTATAAAATAATATCAATTATCAATATAGTGGCTCACAACAACTGTCTTGAGACAGTTTATGAAAATATTGAAATGCAACAATATTCGAAACAGTACAAAAGTGAGGCACGAGACTTATTTACTGATTTGTTGATCAATATTATAATGACCATAATTGGTTTTAATTATCCAATTTAATTCGTTTGTTTTGTAAATGTAATAAGCGAAAGTCAGTCATGTACAGAAAGAATCTCACAAAAGTCATGAGACAAATAAAGTATTTACTGAATGAACTTATTTAAATTTTTAATATTTTGTGGGATTTCGTTTAGCATTTATGACAGCCCCGAATCTGTTTTGCATGGTTTGCACAAGCTTTCTTGTAACACTGAAATTTATTTTATTTCATTCTTCTTGTATAACAAACTTAAGTTGTGTTTTATTTGTTATATGATGCTTCCTAATATTTCTTCCTAGTTCATCCAAAATAAGCTCTATCGGATTCAAATGCGGTGTTTCAATAACTTTTAGGCAATTGTATAGTAATCATAATCATAAACTAACATTATGCGCCCTATGTTTAGGGTCATTATCCTGATAAAATTCAAATGAGTTTACAATTCCCAATTTTTCAACGCTTGGTAGTAACTTTTCTTTTAATATGCTTAAATAGATATGCTCATCCATTGTCTCATCGATAAAAATCAAATTTCCGATACCATTAAAGGCCATACATTACAAACCATCACATTACTGCCTCTGTATTTTACTGTTAGCACCAAATTTTCTTTATTAATTTCAGTGTTCGTCCATCTGACCCAAAAATGTTAAATTTACTTTCATCGACGAATATAGTGTTTCGTCAATAATCCAGATCCTTTTCAGTCATCTTTTTAACAAAATTAGAACGAGATTTACGATTAGTTTCACTGATGTAAAAAATATTCTAGCTGCTCTACCATGATATCCACTTTTTCTTATAACCCTTCTTACTGTTTCTGGGTGAACATGGACTCCAGCATTATTATCAAGTTCTGCTGCAATTTTTGGTGCCCTTTTCTTAGGATTAACCTTAATCTGCATCACTTTTAACTTGATGGCCGACCAGATTTTGATTTGTTTTCAATTCATCCTCCTTGTTTGTAGAGTTTTATAACAGTATGTACAGCAGACAAACTTTTCTGAAGTATGGTAGAGATATTCCTGACTGATTTACCTTTTTCCAATGATCTATTAATAATTTTCTTATCTCTAATGCTGTTTCTTTTCGAACTAATGGCATCTTGTAATTATCTTTCAACAACTGAGCACTAAATAAAAAATATGGAATTTACTTTTACACCACTATTATTTGTTAAATAATCATAGGTAAATGTGATTGTAAAAAAACTGAAAGAAATCTTAAACAATAATAGGCTCTTTTCGTATATCCCATGACTTCTGTGTCAAGCATTTTAATCTTGAGGAATATCTTTCGATCTTACTTCAATTAAATTATTAGAAATTTACAATTTTAATTATTATCCTAATTAGTAGGTTTTATATTAACATAGTATTACATAAATTATGTTCATTGTTTTGATATATTCATTATTAATTTAACATTTTAACATTTTCATATGACTGTCCCATGACTTTTGTGAGGCACTGTATATTAATTTGAAA
The DNA here is from genome assembly GCA_037464815.1 of Mylabris variabilis. NCBI lineage: Eukaryota > Metazoa > Arthropoda > Insecta > Coleoptera > Meloidae > Mylabris > Mylabris variabilis. Next base: position 1,881 of record JAZBGW010000757.1, on the reverse strand, counting down.
AAACAACCTACCATATATTTTTCAGATTTTACAGTATCTGTAATTAGGTGTGTATTGGTTGATGTTAAACAATCAGTATAACAACCACCCATTAATTGAACTTTCTCTTTAATTTCATTTTTACGTGTTTTGGGTAAATGCGAACAGGAGACAATACAATCAACCATTGCAATATTATAAATTGGCCATGGAAAATTCGGTATTGGCCGGCCTTCAATTAAACATATCGATACACACCATGGACCTAATATTCTGCTATAATCTCACAAAATAATTACGTATAGTTTTCCTTGTTTTATTGTGTTATAATTAATACTTACGCACATTTTGATTGTTTGATACTTTCGAAATTTTCACCGATAAAATCTTGAAATATAACAAAGTCAGTTTTCGATAAATCTGTATGTTTGAGATGCTTCTCTTCAATCCATTCAACATTCTTAACGTTCTCTTTACACGACTGCAACACAAAGAATACCACGCATGTTATATCTTTGTTTAATAAAAATAAAATTTAATTGTGGTCAAATAGTTTACTTACCGCGTAAGCTTGAATCATTATATCCGACATATCCGACTCATCTTTGCAATTCTCTGATAAAACGAATAAAATTCGTATCTCATCCATTTCTTTACACCTATTTTCAACCGTAAATTACTGCCGATATATTTACAAAATTTCCAAATATAAAAAATAAAACAGTAATAATGGCATTAAATACTAAAATAAACTTAAACACGACTATTTTAAATGTGAAATTTATTAAAAACTTAAAAAAAACGGTTAATTCTCCAAACAAGAACAAAATCTTGGATTGGTTAAAAAAAATGTGAAGCATCAACTGTCAAAAATTCAAATTTCATGTACACCAACAGTGTAAAACGAAAGTTCCAACACTTTTATCCCAGATGACCCAGATATTTAATCCTCGTTCACACTAAACAGCTGATATTCGAATATTACTGACAAACAGTAATTTAATTAAATAGAAATTCTTGTAGAATTTTTACAGCAATCAAATTTAACCATATGTAACTTGCGTAAATGAGAAAACAACAAATTTCGTTGACTGAAATGATAATCATTGTTAATGTGAACCGACCTTAATCATAAACTAACGAAGTATTATACAACAGTGTTGATTCATCATTAATCTGTAAATTTAAAGGTAAACGTTCGACAAAAATTTAGAGCACAAAATTATAAATTATCACTGCATTTTTCTAGAGGTCAACTTCAATATTGACAAACAGTAAAATTATTTCATTTTTTTAGATTTTATAAGATTTTTTAAGAATTACATAAAAGTGAGCTTGGCAACACTGTTGGTTTTTGTCAGAAATTCAAAAGTCTGAGGTTATGTCTTGTTCAACAACTTTTTTAATAATTGTTAAATTAATTAATAATAATAAATGACTGCAAAAAAACGCTGGTATTCCAGATATTCGTCGTCAACTAAGCTTTCATTAAATCGTACAAAATCCGATCCGGATATATCATGGAGTAATTCAGATACAGAAGATGAATCAAAGAATTCTAGAAAAAAACGAAAATTATCAGAAAAATCATCAAATTGGATCAAAACAGATTCATTACTATCGATACAACAACTAGATGAAGATGATAATAATAATAAAACTATTGATTTGGATGAGACAAGTCAAGAGTGTCTGATACACACCGAACAAAATCAAAACGAATCACCAATTATCAATAGAATTAAATCACCAATATTAACACAAACTGATTTTAGTCGAAAATCACCGGTGATCAGCGGTCGGACAATCTTGCAAAGGATTAAATCACGTAATTACAGCGATGAAAACTCATCTAGTTCAACAGAAATCGTTCAAACTCAAACACAAGACTCTCGAATCAAT
>JAZBGW010000756.1:0-20945 GCA_037464815.1 Mylabris variabilis | reverse complement strand
CCGCCACCGCCGCCACCTCCATGTCCATGTCCAACACCTTCGGGGTCGACCGGTGCGGGTTTACCAAAAACTGAAAATGAACCCAGTGAGGTGATTGAAAATCCGGGTCCTTTAGAGGAGATCCATACGAAATGCAAAAGTATATTATAGGATATAACATAACCTCAAATCTTATAATTTTTCCCTATTTTAGATATATTCCCAACAAATTTTGAAGGGGCCAGAATAATGCTGACTAGAGGCCTTAGTAATCATTTCCAAATTTCACATACGATAAATATGAGTTCGGTTACACCTAGTGGATATAGATTTGGTGCAACTTATGTTGGAACAAAACAGATATCACCTAGTGAGGCTTATCCGATTCTTTTAGGTGATATTGATCCATCGGGGAATTTAAATGCGACAATTATTCACCAGATATTTCCATTCTTACAAGTGAAATTCGGTGCTCAAGTATACAATAATTATTATTGTTACAACGATTATTCTTTAACGTGATCCTCTTTCAAGGTTCAAAACTCCAAATTTACAGTAGGCCAGCTTACGATGAATTATAAAGGAAGTGACTACACCGCTAGTTATACAGTAGCTAATCCTGATATAATAAACGGTTCCGGTGTTTTTGTACTTCATTATTTACAATCTGTAACAGCACGACTAGCATTAGGTGCAGAATTGGCGTATCAGAAAGGCTCTGCTATTCCAGGTGGTGAAATAGCACTTCTTAGCGCAGCAGCCAAGTAAACTCCTTTTATCAACATCGATAAACAAATAAATGATTATTTTTTATAGATACACAACATTAAATTCACAAGTCAGTGGAACACTAGGTGCCTCCGGTGTGCATTTATGTTATTATCAAAAAGCCAGTAGTCAGTTACAGATAGGTGTTGAATTAGAGATAAATCCAAGGATGCAAGAATCGGTAGCCGCAATTGGATACCAAGTTGATTTACCTAAAAGTGAGGTAGTTTTTAAAGGTAAATAAACTGAATTAAAGTGTGAATCAAGTTTGTTTTTGATATTGTAATTTTGTTAGGCCATGTGGATACGAATTGGACTGTTGGAGCAGTCTTAGAGAAGAAGATGGCCCCGTTACCTTTTACATTAGCACTTAGTGGACTATTGAATCACAATAAAAATCAGTTTAGACTTGGAGTCGGTATATTGATCGGTTAAATTGTTTTCTGTTGAAAGGAAATTACTCGTTGAAATTCGATTCATCATATTAGAACAAGTCACTTTTATCTTAATTTTTGTACTATTTTACCAACCAAAAGGGAAATAAAGTGGTATAACAAATTAAAAAAAATAATACAGCGAGTTTCGTTGACGCATTTAATTACAGTGTGTTTTAGCTATACTATAGTCATTTACAAGAGGATTAGGTTGATATTCAATCACATAGTGTGATATTGTTTATGTGGTTGTATATTGAGGCCTGTTGCTCTTATTTTTTTTGTAAGATTTGTTTTGTCGAAAACCTGAGTTTTGTTATTATTTTTTTTACAATAAATTTAAACGAGTACATTAAAATAATTAAATAAATTGTTAACAGAAGATTAATATAAAGCGTTATCACAAATTGCTTACTTTCTAGGTCGACCTGCTCCCTTCTTTCCACCAACCACTTGCTTATCTTTCGTTTTATTACTCAACAGAGGATGGATTTCTAAAAAAAACCTTGAATTGTAACACTGACAATTATTTTGTTAGAAAACTCACCAGCATCACTTGTATTTTCAAGAGCCACATCGTAAGATTTGTACTTTTTCTTTTTTGGTAACGGTGGACCATTACCTTGATTAGATGCCGGTAAATTTGCATCCGCCGGTGTCCATGCATCTTCCGGATCTTCAATCTTAAATCAAATTCAAATAAATTAAAATGACTGTATTGTTTTTTAGAAAAGCATACTTCTGGCGCGATTGGTAGAAATTGTAGACACGTATTGTCTTCGTTTTCCTCGTCTGAACTACAAAATGCCGGTACCGGCTCAACACTACACACATCAACTTCCAAATCGGTATCCTCCTTAGCATCACCACCACTAGCCACTGATTTATCTTCATCGGTTAAATCAAATTCACTTTCACGTTCATCGTATTCAACATTCTCGTCGAGTTCTTTGAAATCCGGCGCGAATGCAGACCAATTTTCAACTTGATTTTGTGCCCAAACACTAACAACACCTAGAAATCTAAAATGGTTACAATACATCATTTTGATTTTAAAATCAATATTAACCTGATGAAATACTGGCGATAATCGGCCGTACTGGATGCCAAGCCACATCTAACAGTAATTCACCTTTAGTGCCGTGTAGAATTTTCACTAAATTCCCTATCGATTTCTCCCAAATGTAGAGAGCGTGCTGTCTAGCCGAGCCAGCACAGATATATTCACCGTCACCAGAAAAACAACACTTTTTCCACATTGTTCTAAAATTATGTCAATTAATTCTATTATAATCAACAATAATAATCCGGTATACTTATTAACTAAATCTTGTAATTTTTGTATGGGTTCCGGTTCGCCGTCCTTGCCACAAGCTAAAACTTCTTTACTATCGTAGACACGAATCACTCTATCAGCTGTATTTATCAAGAAACAACTGAAATTTGATAATTAATTAGTTGATTATAGAAACAGTATTGGGATATCAAGAATTACTCGCCACGTCTAGCAAATTCAATACTTTTCACAGCAGTTGCACTAGATGTACCCAAGACAATCCTAAAACTGGCCTTAATCTCTAATGTATGAGAATCTAAGACTAGAACTCTTCCTTTAGCATTGCCCGTATAAACGTACTGGCCACGTCGATCAAACGATGCTACAATATTCAAATCGCCCTAAAATATTTCCTTCAGTATTTGTTTTAAATTTTTATGATAAGAGGGATTACATCATCATCGGTTGGTACAATTTTGTGTCCACCGTTCGTATCGACAAGAACAGCAGCATGTCGCATCGGACATACTAATAAACGTTCCATACTCCTCGGTTCGAATTGTACTTTCAATACAGCACACGGGAAACGATATTTCTGTTCGCATTCCCCTGATAATATATCCCATATACACACAGTATTATCAGTGGATGCTGAGGCAATCTTATGGCCAGTCCTCGACCAGCTTATACTACAAACCGGATGTACATGCGCTGAGATTACTTTAGCGATACCTCTTGTTAGAAAATCCCAAATTACAATACGTCCATCATTACAACCGACTGCTAATAGTGTGCCGCGTTTATTAAAGGCACACGTTACAGCAATTGATAAGGAATCTAATGTACCATCGAACTCTTCTGGATAGTTTTGACCGAACGATTCTGGAATATTTTTACACATTAAAGTACAAATCAATTTCTAGTAAAAGTACACATACCCAACAACTCTAAATTCATCTTTACAGTGTAAATTGCTCAAATTGTCATGATCTATTAAACAATAAATCCGCAATTGGTGAATAATAATAATTTTAGAGTTACTTTACAATAAACAAAACCTCAAAAACGAAGTGAACGAAGTACCAATGTTGCCATATTCACCGACCTTTAATTTTCGAATTTGCATAAAACTGGTAAAAACTGTACAGAAAAAAGTAATAGTCATAAAAAAGCAGCCGAGCTATCTTTTGTACGTTGGAGACTAAACTTGTTTCTCAATAAAATAATGCAGAATTCATTTTGCTGCATAGAGAAGTGTAGCTTTCAACAAGCCAAAGAAATTGTTCACAAGCTGGCAAGGTTAAGACGGATTCCGGATTGGCAGATGTCAATTTTTAGAAACTACCAACATAACAAATTAAACATAAATTTCCAGATAAGATTTAAACTTGTCAAATAAATTCTAATGAAAATATTTACATTATAATCAAAATATCAGAATCAGAGTAACAAACAATCATTATAATCAAGTATTATAATGATATGCGGAATCAAAGTTGGAATAAATTTTTAGAATTTCCATGAGTGTCACCAACATATTACAATCAAATATCCCAAGTGGAATTTTGACATTTGACAAATGACAGACAATTTAAAAACACGATGGATGATACCCACGTGGACCAAGAAGATATCAAAACAGACACAAAAAATGATATTAAACCATCAACAAGTGGTTCAGTTTTACTTCCAAAGGAAAATAAATATTCGCGTATAAAAAATAAACAATTAAGAAGTCAAGAATACCAGAAAGCCAAACGGGAGAAGAAGAAAGTAAGTTGTATAGAGGTTAGATTTATTTGATTAATAAAATCGTTGTTTTATAAGGCAAAGAAGCTAGCAAAGAAAGAACGTAAAACTCAAGATGCACCCAAATCAGTTCCACACACGATTGAAAGTTTACGTGAAAAAGATGAGACAACCGTGGATCCAAATAGTGAAGATAATGAATTAATCGATAACGATTTAGAGAATGATGAATTTAGTCAATATTATCAACGTTCTTATGAACCGAAAGTGTTAATAACGTATTCAGATAATCCTACAAAGGTACAGACGATAATCAGTTATAAATAATAGAGATTAATGTTGTAGTTTTGTAGAAAACTAGAATTTTCGGACGTGAATTAACTAGAATGATACCAAATTCTACATCGTTATACCGGAATAGATCTAGTGTTAAAAAGATGGTTCGTAGTGCAGTTAGTAAGAATTACACTGATATTTTAGTAGTGAATGAGAATCGTCATGAACCGAATGGTTTATTGGTGATACATTTACCGGATGGTCCGACAGCACATTTCAAATTGAGTAATGTTAAAATAACAACAGAATTACGTAAAAATCATAAACATATAACTGAACATCGACCGGAAGTGATCCTGCACAATTTCACAACACGTCTTGGTGTAACAGTAGGACGTATGTTGGCCGCTTTATTCCATTACGATCCGGAATACGTCGGCCAGAGAGCTGTAACATTCCATAATCAAAGAGATTACATATTTTTCCGGCATTATAGGTAGTTTTTTATAAAATTTAAACGATTATCGTTTCTAATTAGTATTTGGTTATAGATATGGTTTTGATGCTGATGGTAAACGGGCGAGATTAAAGGAATTAGGTCCGAGGTTCACGTTAAAATTACGTTCGTTGCAGAAGGGAACTTTTGATAGTAAGTACGGCCAATATGAATGGATTATTGAAGGTAGACGCCACGATATGGAGACCAGTAGGCGTAAATTCTTCTTGTAATTAAATCGATTCTTTAATGATTTTATTCATTAGACAACAATAGAAGTTTAATTATTAAACAATACAGGTCCGACTTTGATTTGTAGTGTTAATAACAAATCAAAGATGTCGCTTCTGTTGAATTATTTCAAATAAAACAATATGGCGTTTATTCGACCTGTTTTTCTGTCACTTTGAAATTTATTTTTATTTAACAAAAATAAAAATTAAATTAAATAATCTTTCGGTTTATAGAAAAAAAAATTGTCTCGAGTGTATAGTTTTGTGTTGTGTTAAAAATTGAAATTTTTTAAATTAAATACAAATATACATAATTAAAATAGAGTTGTAAGTGTATTCGGAAAGTCGTCAAAAAAATTGAGAATTTCCAAAGAGAAAAAAACGAGACAAGAAAACTACTATTGTAAGTACTTGTATATAAATCATTGTACAATATTCTGTTGGAATAATTGCAATAATTACAGAATTATTACTATAATTGTATTAAAAATTATCTCAACTAAACTTTTTTCCAAGTTGCTTTTATTTATTTTTTTATATTTTAAAGAAGAATCGAGAGATAGAAAAACCGCAATTTAATTCAATTATTCAACAATTAAATCATTGTTGATTCGCATTGTTAATTGTATACAGTTTTAATTAAATAAATAATTACAGTTGTCTGAAATGACATAACCTTTAACTAGTTATCCAAGTTCTTCTGACAGGTGTACACGTGCGTTTCGTCTACACTACCGAGCAGGTCCAATGCGTCATTTTCAAAATGTTCAAGCCTTATTTTTACTGTATGATAGTGATAATAATGAAAAATTAATAAAAATTAAATAAAATACGGATATTATTACTATTATTATCATTTGAATACACCTGTTGTCTGATGGAATTTTCAGTATCAATCTCTCTTTCATTGTAATACGGTTGACTATTGTTATATTTACTCTTTACTTTACCACGGTCTTATGAACATGTTAACATACTAATCTTTTTTATATTAAGATAAAATTATATGCTAAATAAATATTCACCTATCTAATATATTATTTGAAATATATTCAAGAGAAATATGTGAAATAAAGAGGAAGAAATGTGTTTGTCTCTATCTTTCTAAATAAAAAATTCTTTGATCTCGTATCACTATGATAAGTGGTATTTTATAAATCTTTGAGGCTTTTTCTAATTTTATATTCTATAAGAATTAACAATAATATCAACAAAGTCGACTGGATTGTTTATTGTTTTCTATTTTTTCATAACTAATCTGGAACTGAAATACAGCAATAAGAAAGTATGAGAATGGCGTTTGAATAATTTAATAGAAATAAATACAAAGCAGGTGAAGAGATAGATATTTAAAGATTTTAATGAGTGTAGCAGGGACACATTAAGAGCTGAATAGGCTCCTGGTGTTTAAAATTTAGGCGTCCCCATTCACAAGTAGTGCTTGATATGTTTAAAGCTTTTCCGACTGTTGCAGAAATTTTTCTTTGTGTGCTTTTGTTTTGTTAAATTGACTTGGATATCTATAAATTATGCTCAAAAATTATTCCTACCGAATGATTTGATTTCGATAATCTTTAAAAAAGAAAGTCCTCTTATTGTTCAAAAATTAACAATCTTGGACAAAAATGTCTTGAAAGCTAGATTACAAGTCAAGAGTTTTGCTTGAATATTAGCTGTAAAAATGGTTGATTTAAAATCTCTTTCAATTCGAAAATTAACTAAAAGTGTCCGGATTCTCATCTTTTTGACAATTCCATACCAAACTTAAATTGATAAAAAATGTCAAAAAACCTAGATTTAAATTTAAGAATTCAATTCAAATTGACTAAATTATCTCCTTTTCACGATTTAAGAATAAAATCCGCTGTAAAAGGATAATATACAACAAAATATGTCTCAAAATTTAGTTTAAAGGTGAAAATTCTGCTCAAGAACAGTTCCTGAACTTTTTCCTTTGAGGATTCAATGCAAAATTCGTTTTAAACCTTAATTTAAAGTCATCATAAGAAGAAGTAAAAGTGACTGTCTAAGATTCTATGGAGCCTTCCGGACGAAAGACGGGCTTGTCCATTTGTCTCTGGAGTGTAGCATTTATATAGTAGTTCGTTTGTGAAAATGCTCATGTGAATGTTGCAGAAATGCTTATAATTATTTAGTAGTGAAGACTTAAACAATAGAATCCGTAACTTGAATTCCTCATATACATACATGGACAAAGCGAGAATGTAGCACTTCTAATGCTTTATTTCATTTTGAAATTCTTCAATTTTGAACAAGTGAGAAAGGTCTAATTAAATTTCATTGGGTCGGACTAATTTTACAAAGTATTCTTTCTTTATAATTTCTCGATGTATCCTACGATTCTCTTGCAGGAACTTCATTACAGCAGTATCGGAACTTTAGAGAATACTAGAATGAAAAATTATGACTCTCTAAAACTGCTAATTGTTATAATTCTCTAATGAGAATCAGTTAGAGTTGGTTAATTCCTGCAATGTAGTTGTCTGCTTATTAAATCTTTCAATTTTGCAATGTAGTTTCGATTGAAATTAGTACAAGTACAATGCTTTCTTTTTACGAAGGAGTCATGTTAGACAAGCTGATATTATTAGTCAATTACGCTATACAATTTATTATGGCCTAATGTAATTATAATAAAAATCAGTTGACTAAAAAAGGTGTCGCCCGTGTTGAATTATGTAATCGACTACCTACAGATATTCTTTAAGAAAAAAGTCAACTTCCCAAATCTAGTAGTATGGAGACAATTTTTGTATTCTCATCATATTATACAGTTACCAATTTTGTTAAAAATTCAATTGTAATTACAGTGTTTTATTTTTGTCTTTGATTATAGGGTAAGTTAATTCAATTTAAATTGTAAATTTTATTCGAAACTATTTATAATGTTTGTTATCATTTGTGAAATATCTATTGTTCGTGCAAAAATTTGACACAGAAAGATTGTGTAATTTCCTAAATGTAGTGTAATAATATTTTGCATGTCGTCCTTGCCCTCTTCATTTCAATACCTACTGAATTATTCTGTCACTGGATGTAGTTTGTAGTTCAATATTTTATAAAAACCATAGCTCTATTTATTTGTTGAAGATTTATAGATATAGAACATGAAATCGTTTTTGTTGCAACTAATTTATTTAAAAATAAATAGGTTAGGAAGAATTATTAACAATTGGTGCAATCCCTTCAATTTATTATCAATCGATAAACTAATAACAAAGTATTCCACTCTGATTTATTATTTTTTAATTTATCGTTCTAGTTAATATTAAATTTGAATGTATATCGGAAAGTGTATACTTTTTAAGATTAATTAAAGATAGTTACAATATGATTGCATGTATTTTGAATAGCTTTTTTTCGGTGTTAATTGTATAGATGAATGATGATGGATTGTAAAACTTGTGTAAATAGGGCAAAAATATAAATCACTCGACCTCTTTCTTCGTCAACTTCACCGCAATACGCCACTGTTTGCTGGGTTGCGGTGGGTCTTGTTGATTTTACTTTAAATTACCCATTCGTTAGGGTTGTGCGAATACCGTCCGAATCGAATATTATTCGATTCGATATTCGTTGGAATTCGAATTCGAACCTTTCTTTTTATTCGAATTTTTTTGTTTTGTTTATAGGCACCATTTGAATTTCGCCCGGTCAAATATTTTCTTCTGTGGAAAAAAAATGTTTAATGAATGCTTATGAAAATTAATAATCGTTGGAAATTAAAAAAGTATTTGACCGAGCGAGCTTCCGTATAAACAAAAATATTCGAATAACTCAAATAATTCGAATAATTTGTCTTATTAGATAGCTCGAATTATTCGAACGAATTACGAATTGAATGATTCGATTCAATACGTTTCGAATAATTCGTCATTTTGAACTGTTAGCAGCCTTACTATTCGTTAATATTTATAGAGAAAAAATGGGTTGTGATTTTATTTTGAAAATAAAAACATATAAAAAATATAACAATGTAGGCGTATTATGAAATCAGACCAGAAACAAAATTTGTATTTTTAAAGTTCAAACATAGAATCTGTTTCCTACTATTTTTTTAGTTTATTTTTTTTCTCACCAAATATTCAGAAATTTCGGTATTCTATGCGAAAATTTCATGATATGTCATCCTATATTTTATTTTTGATTAATGGGGTAATAGAAATATTTCAGTATTAAAAGATAAGTTGCTATAATTTGACACTAATCGGTAGTTTGCGTGAATTATTACTTAAATGTGATGACTTAATTATTCTTTTTTATTTTAATCAATTTTTGATGCCATTCCTACTATTGGTTATAATTAAGATCAAAGCGAATATTAATATTATTATTACTATTATTAATAACAATTTAAGATTGTACGCCCAGAAAACTATACCATTTATATGGTTCATTAGTTTAAAACAAAAGAAAAATCAATTCCATCGAATAATAATGATTTTCAGTGAATTGTGGTTTTATGGCCGAACGATGTTGCTTTTGGCGAGTGCCGCAATCATGGTCCAACTATTTCGATTATATCCATAAACAGCTGCTTTTCTGATAATGTTCAGTCAACTTTATTAAAAATATCTCAATAGTTTTACGTATAGTTGTTCAAGTTAATTATAATAATAATAAATGCAGGTATGTTTTTGAAAATTATTAGAACTGTTGATAAAAGAAAATTGCTCATTCATATATAAATGTTAGTCATTATACAACGGAAGAATATAGTAATTATTGACCTGTTGGCAATAATTAGGGGTTAATTTACCTCATTAAATTTTTGAAAAAAGAATGCTGAATTTATCGATTTTGTGCCTTTTCAACAATGATAAAACAACATCAACAAACAGAAAAATAACTATAATAATGGATTGTATTTACCGATTGCGTGGGATAAAGACTAGTGTTTCAGTGCGTGCACATTCTCATGAACAGTGGCAAAGACCTAACGATTATGCTGTAAGTTCAAATTCACCCCCTTGTTTTTAATCGTTCCAATTCTAGACAGAATATCATTTAAAGAGCAGTAAAGAGAACAGACTGAACTTTTCGTAGAACACCTTTGCAGATTTATTTCTTTAATTAGTTTTTTTTTCCTTTATTATTATTAAACAAACTATGTAATAATATGAACGGTTTTACTTTTCAGTTCATTTAAATATTATCAGTTGAAAGTTGGTATATAATTAAAGTAAACAAGAAAAAGTCTTGCAGCATTTGTATGTATAATTGGGTAAAATTTACAATTGATGTTTATCACACGCCAAATCTAACTTACTAATTATTGTTATTATAGTTATAATTATTTTTGTTTTCTCTTATTTTTCAGAGAACCGACAGTACCATGGCTGGTAATTCTTCTCAACGTAGGAAGGTAAATTTTTTTGTCGTTATTAAATTGTCAATACTCAACTTGTATCCTACGTATTGTGTTATAAATATTTTGTTTTTATTTATTTATTACAAACAATCGTTAATTATGATATGTTTAAAAGTGTCATAAAGGGACTGTTGCCGGCAATTTTTGGTTTTTTCGTTCTGTATAATATACGTATCGGTAATATGAAAGACTTGATAGTAAAAAGGACATCTATTGTTATCGTAAATTTAATTTTCAACACATTGTGCATTTTGTTCTTTCGCAATAATGTCATTCATGTGGGTACATAATATACGTTTTAATAATATTTTTTATGTATTTTTTATTTTAGTTTAACTATTTCGGCCTCCGTCAATAAAGTTAGATGATTTTAATAAAGTACACAAGTACTTGTTTTTATAATAATTGTATTATAAGTATGGGTGTCTCTTCTATACTAGCATTCGATAACAAAACGTATACTATACATACATATATGTAAATATATAATATAATGTTGAATGAGTCATTCACGGGTTGGCCGTGTCTCTTTAGAGGCTAGTGGGTTCTTTGCGCTCTCATCAACAGTCCGGTGCACGGACTGTTGAGGATATCCGCCGCCCAGGCTGTTTTCATCACGTGTGTTTGATACTTTTAAACTTCACTTTATCAAAAATACATAAAATTACGAGTTGTTCATTTTTTTGGGTACTAATTTATCCTGCAAAAGTTGACTTATATGGTATTAATTTTCTTCCGTTCAGTAGATGACTGTATTAACACATACACAACTACTTAAAAGTGAAATGAGCCTATCACGAAATCCTTTAGTTTGTAATAGTTTTATAAAGTTAGTAAATGCTGAATGCAATCTCAGTCATTTTAATGAGATTTCCAAATCCTAAGTAAGTTGTAAATTCCTTGATCCGATCCTGCTCAATTGCTTTCACTACAATAGAATAGATAGTGTTTGCAGACAATCCTATTCAGTTGTGTTAGATAATTATATATCTATTACTCTCCAACAGACAGCGGAAGAAGAGGTGTCCATAAATGCTTCAGAAAAAAAAATAGTCTCGTGTTGCTACATATAGGGTGAGTCAAAAGTAAGGCACAATATTCAAAAGTTACGAATCATAGCTTTTTTATTGACACCTTTTATTTTTTTATTGCATTTTCGGGTAGAGCATGTTTTTCTTCGTTCGAACATATAAAAATAAATTTGCATACTTAATCCTCAAAAAAATAAATGCTTGCAATACTTATTCAAAGGTGTTAGGTTTTTCGTATACTGATGCATAAATATTCTGATGACCGAAAATCTAGTAAATTAAAAATAGCGGCTGCCATTTAAAAAAAATCGCAGTGGTAACTTGTTAAGCCGTTGTGGCTCAGCCACAAATAATTAATTAAATAAATAAAATGTTACCTGTTTCGGCGTTTTTCGAAATTTTCATAAATAAAAAACTTATGGGGATAACGCTTTACTTTATACTCATCCTGTATATAGTGTTTATGCATAGATATATTATAATGACTAATGACGGAAAATCTTGCATAATTTAAAAATTTTTCCCTCGAAAATTTGCTAATGTCACCTGTTATTATTTTTACATGCCTGAACTAAGAAAAACAAGCCCTACCGGAAAATTCAATAAAAAATAGTGAGTGCTATTTAATATAATAGTTAATGATGTTTTTTCTTTATAATGGTAACTGATAGAGCCGTTTTGGGTCAGCGTTACTTTTGATTCAGCCTGTATATCGATTCGCTCAAAAAAGCTTTAATGTTAAAATGTCCCTCTTTATATATGCGTGGGTTTTTTCTTCTTATTTTATGGCCCTTGTTGATTCACGTACTTGAATTTTTGGAGGATTAGGGTGGCCCACAATCCAAGATTGTTGTGGATTTTCAAAGACCGACATTATTCCTTTTATATGCCAAATACCCGCCTCTTCCGGTTCCAATTTAAATTGGGGCTGATGGTTTTTTCTTTATTTCTAAAGTTATCATCATTTTACGTATTTTAGCACAGCAATAGCAGATGTTGAGATTTCTTCTATTTTTCTTTTCTAGAAATTATTTTTGATTTTAGAAATATTTTCTTATTGTAACTGATTGTAAAATCAATTGGTATAGGCTATAGTGATGGCGACAGGAACGGATATGAAATGGACCGGATGATGTTTTCTTCGCGACAGATAATCGACAATCACAACATGAATATTAAATAGATAATATTGTTTCTTATTTGTTGTGATTTTATTTGTTTTAACAATAAAATTGATATTGTGGAAGACGTGATAGTGGTATAAGCAGGTAGACATAAGAATATATTTGTAGAGGAAGGCGGAAGATGGTTGCAACGCCACGTGCACACGTGCTGCCAACCAACAAACCAACCAACCCGACTTACATCTGTCTCTACTTACTAATACACAGTTAGACACTTCAAATCCACTCACATGTGCTTTGCAATTATACACATAGGGCCCCACATGTTCGCGTATCCTTTTCTTCTGATGCTGTTCACCCTCAAGGTGTGCAGCGTCGTTCATCATCCGGTCACCACAGACGCGTGTCTAGAGTAAAATGCAAGAGATCAAAAAAAAATTAGGTATACAATATATGTATGTACAAACAAAAGTTTCGCTTTCTATTGAAATCAATTGATTATTGATTTTTTTTTTGAAGGCTTTTTTCTCCATGATGCACCTTGGATGTAGAGTAAATAGGGCATAAAATACTAATATGGTGGAACACCTGGTTGCAATATTAGAAAATTATAATTGTTGAATAATGCATTGTTCTCTAGGGAAGTGGTGTGTAATTTGTTTTTTTTTTTAAATGTGTCTTACAAGTATGAAAACAATATTGAATCTAATTTCATCGTCAATCATGTACCTGCTTGAACTAAAGACTATTTATAGGCGTGTGCTTCTATATTTGGTTTATATCCTATCGCACCCTTATCTTCGAATATTCTTTGATTTTCTAAATAGATTTCGTTGGATGCAAAATTGAGATGTTAGTCATTTTCAATAAAATATATATTCATAACTATAAAGGTGTGTCCAAAACTGATACATATCATAAGTATAGAGAAGATTCTACCTGTTTCGTAAAGGAGATAGATTAATTTTAACGAAAAATATTATAGGTGGGTTCTTTTCTGTAGACGATTCTATCTTAAATTGATTAAGTCATTTCTATTATCACAATTTAAAATTGAAACTTCCAAGGGTTGTAGCCTGAGTTGTTTTCTTATTTTAACTGAAGACAGAGAAGAGAAAAAGAAGGTAAAGGTAAAAAACATTTCTTCCCCTCGTTATTTTTCCAGCATAGACTTTTTTATCGTAACAGGAGTAGATCGTTTTACAGGAGAACCGCACACGTAGTTTACACGCATTTTGTCAATTTTGACAAATTTTGACTAAATAAATAGGAAGAAGACGATTTTTTACCGAATCTTGTTAATTTTCCATGTGCACAACAAACATTAGGGTCTTATTTTTTTTGCTCTTCAACGTTTCTCGAAATATTAAAACTCTGTATATGAAAATAAAAGTACAACAGATAAAATGCTTATAGTAATCTTAGGAGGTATTATCATACGATCTGGGCTTCTCACCCCCTGAATTTTGAGAAGGATCACAACAGATCTACTTATCTGTGCTTTACAAGCTTGTCGCGTGTCTAACGGTAACTTGACAGTTTTTTAATGTGTCTTTTATTGTTGCAAACAAGAGGTTTTTTTCTTTCTATTCTTTGAATAAAACTTGAAACGGTTTTGTAATATAAATAAAATTAAATAGAAGGAAAGGGAAATGTTCTAAGATGATCCTTATTAAATGAAATCATATTGTCCGGTTATTCTAATAGTGGAAAAAACTATTAATCAATGAAAATAACGAGTAAATTAAGTGTTAATTTGATGATGAAGCAATTTATCACTTAACATAAGTGTTATTTAACATGCGTACTTTTAATATCATAGTTTTATATGTCAAGTAAATGTTGGTTGTTATAAACTAAACAGTAAAGAGTAATTTGCATTCTTAACTGGACTTGAATGAGTAGTTTTATGATAAATTTTTCATCGTGTTAACCATATCGGAATTTGTTGGGAGTAGCACTGATTGTTGTAGATAGCTAATGATTAAGGATTAATATTCCAGATGTTATCAATTTAGATCGATAAAATCTAACAAATTTTTAAAAATAGTGAATTGTTGATTTCTAAAATAGGTATAGGTGTTTGTCTAGTTGGTCTATAAAACTTATACGGTAGCTTTATTATGATGAACTTATCTGTATGATGGTAACATGAACTGTTCATGGTAACAGCTGCCACCGGTGCAACATCCGCATACGGCATACAACCTCTTCATCCCTTATACATAATACACCTACATTTTCGTATAGTAGTAGTATACCCTGGCGGATCTAGATATACTGTTGTTGTTGTTGTTATTATTATTGTAGAGTAGAAGAAGAAGGAGGGGTGGCGCGTCTGCCAAACAGACTTATCATCACATCTTTAAGTTTTTATATTCATAGTCAGTCAGTTTGTTTATTGGGTGTGTCAGAGGTCAAATAGGTGTAAGAAAAAAATTATAAGGCAGCCAAATCGTGACCATTTAAATGCTTGTTAGACATTTCTAGTTGGGTTGTTTTTTCCTTTTCTTTTTCCATCTTCATTTCATAACGGGACTACTATTATGTATATTTAACTATTTAGTGGGGAATCATGAACTTAACAAAATAAATAAAAAAATATATTCATTAAATAGACAAGTAGATAATGCGATTATAATTGATGTTAATGCAGTAATAAACAGGATATTTTACATATTATACAAGATTGTTACTATGAGATGTTTATAATACTCACCTTTTTTATTCCCTGTCTGTAATATTAATGTTACTGTTGTTGTATAGTTCTATTAAAAATAGCCTCCTATTCCTAGTTTTTGATATCGGGCTTTGAAAACAGAACAAGAGCGCGACACTTTATGGTAGACACCTTGTGCCACTTCCGAATGTGGTGGGTGTCAAGTTTCGGTTTACGATGTTTGCACGGTGACAGATGCTGTTGGTTCTACACACATTACGGACGTCCTATTTTATTAGGAACGTTCCTATGTTATGACTGTTTCTCTTTTAACGTTTTATTTGCCAAATTGTCTCCTATTTAGTTGTTGACCAGAAGGCATATACACATATGTAGATATTTGTCAGTTTGTCTTCTATGAATATTTTGAAATTTGGATGAATAATTCCCGTTGTAACTGACAGGATAATAGTTGAGAATATTGGAATTACTCCAATTGTTATAATAGATCAAAAGTATTTTCGTATATTCAATGTATTTTTACTTGTGAATTCAAATGATAAATTTGTGTCGTTAATTCGATAATACTAGGGTTATATGGTCTTATTTGATCCCATTTTTGGGGATATTATCGTCTGTCACCTGTACAAGGGAGTTTCACTTCAATGTCCATATATTGTTTGGATGTAAACGCCCCAATGGTCAATCATAGTACCCGTCAAAACACATGAATAGCATTCAGTTTCCCAATAACCCAATTTGCCATTCTGTTAGAACTAATTTGTCAATTTTGGAATTTAATAGTCCTATATCTATATTGGAGGATTATCTACTGAATCTTCAATGATAAATAATTTAAAATTTATTAATAGATCATTTGAGTTGCGTTATTAGCTCAGCAAAATTATCGGTTATTATGGTAGTTCTGTCTAAATTTAGATAAAACCAATAAGACATCCTGACCTGGTGACCTGTTGTGTCATCTCGTCGCATTTCCTGTATGTTAATGGTTCAGTTTTACCCTCTTAAAATTATTTTTGTCTCAACACTAACCGGTGTTTCTTTGGTTTTATAATGGTAGATTCTTACAAATTTTTAAAACTATTCGACCACATGTTGGTTTCCTTAATTTCTATAATAAATCTGTCAATATAGATAAAAGTGTCATTCTTCTTGCTAATTATACTGCGATTTTAGATGTAACGTGTAGTAATATCCATTATAAAATTAATTATTATTCATAGTTCATTGGATACATTAAAATCATTTCTATTCGTCCTTGTTAATTAAAAAAACACGTGTCGAATTTTTATATTTCCAATGTCCAACATTTATTTTTCGGCTTTGATATCCCTCAATCACCTTTAAACAATATATCCCTTCTGCTATATTATATTGTGTATGTGTTTTAAATATGAATATGATAATTTTAATAAATAATTGGTGGTCATTCAGTCAATGGGTTCCCTTATTAGTTAGATGTAATTTCAAGAGTAAAACTGTCCAAAAAAATCGCCATTGTTTGGTTATTTTTAGATACAACATGAAATAATTAATTTGCAAATCATCCATAAGATCATATCATTTTAATTAGATTCAAAATAACCCATTGTTAATTATATAATAGATTATATCAATAATAGAACTATTTTATGGAGTTTCCTGAATATTATTTGGAATTGCCCTCGAATGGCCGTGACATGGCAATGGTATTTTTATTTGTTTTTTTGATTGATTGATTGATTATTTTGTCGACCGTATATTAGCGTGTCTTCAATTTAATAGGTGAATGTTTTTTTAAAGATTTCGCTTTATTAACTATTAAACTTTACGACATTGTTTGTTTTTCATATAAATTAGTTTCGTTAGTCAAGTATTGATTATTTGTATTTTTTTTCGGTTTTAATAATTACCCTATCAATCGTCTACAATGGAAATTTCAAAGAAAATTTAGAATAGAATTAGTAGAAAGAATTAATTGTTATGGTTGATTATTAAAACGGATTTGTATTAAATCAAGGCTATAGATATAAGTAGTAAAGACATACTTACAGGTGAGATTTGCTTTTAAATAAATTAATTATAATTGATATAGTTGTCAATATTTATAAATAAAATTAAATTAAACTTGTTGTTATTCTCTGATGTATGCATCTTCCGGAATTAATTCGAGGATATCCTTTCTGTATATATAAATTTATAAGAAAACAAAAGAAAAACAACAACAATAACGAAATACAGAAAAAGAAACTTGTGTCATCAATATATTGTTATGAGTGATTCGAAAACAATTTCAAGATTATATTTTTTATTGTTTTATAAAGGAAGTTCGTATTAAATAAATTTAACATTACTGCCACTTACTCATACGTTAAAATTAAAAGGACCAAGTCACGAAAGTCTTATAAAAATAGACGTAGATATAATTTTATACTAGAATCGTATCAAATCCTGTAATCTTTGATTGTGATTTACAATATCTGTCGTGTTCAAGGAAGGGAAACTAATAATTAAATGTTTAACTTTAATTTTAGAATAATGGTTAGGCGTCATTTAATTTGTGAATTGTTAGAAGAATTGTTAATTAAAGACAACAATTAATCTTTTCTTTAAAAGCAAAAACTTAATTAATTCTCATGTGTGTATGTTTTTTTTTTGTGGTGAATTGTGTGACGATACTGACCTGCTGTAATATGCAAAAGTAACCTGTTGGTGGTATGTGAAATGCAATGCATTATTCAACAATATACTGCAGTCGAATTATATTTTTAATATTTAATTTCTTTAAAGCTCGCCATTATCTCGATAATTGTATTTTAAAATTGTAATTGAGAGGTTCTCATCAACAAATTTAATGTTTTGACTAATTAATTAGGCTTTTGTTGAAATTTTCCAAAATATCTTATTGAAGCATCCTTCTTTACACATATATTCATATAAATATACATATTTTAGTCGGTATTTCATTATTAGTAACAGACAGCAGCCAGGTGCAGTTCCAGACAGTCCAATGTATAAGTCACGGTGGCCCGGTGCCCTCTGACCTGTCGACTATACGACCCTCTCTTAGGAGGGTTAAAGAAATGGACCAGCTGTCCTTGCTAATAAAAGTAATTCCCTTGACATTGGCACGCGACTGCCACACTTCCTGCAATCCACCACTTATAACCACTACTACCACCACCACCCCCGCAATTGTAGAATATTAAATTTGAAAATGGTTCTTTTTAGAACAGGAATAGATAGACAGAAAGAAAGAAAATTTGATCACTTTTGCGGTCGCATCGGTCTTTATGTAAAGGTAATCAATCTACAGAATGAAGCTGATTTGATAGCGGACGCAGTCATGGTGACAGCTGGCGGGCGGCCACGCGGATCACTGCTTGCAAATACACCTGCCCAAATAGGATGAAACCACCCTCAAGTTTCATACACACTCTTATTCAAGTCAGAAAATGGAAATTCTCCTTCTCCATTTTATATGAATAGTTCTTATTGTAGTACCAAGTAGTCGATAGAAATTGTAGTATTAAGACTATTATTAAGGGTTGAATATTTTAAATTGATATGGGGTTGATAATGGTGGAAAATATGTATGTATTTTCGCTTTCGTTTCTTCTTTCTCTCTTTATTTTTTTGATTAATACTATTCATCGTTTATTTTTGTCTGATATATTAAATGAAGAGGAAAGTAAATTTGTTTAAGGTAGGGAAGTAACAGAGGGGTTGGCCAGCATCAGGTAGGCGCGTGACTTTACCACTTCTTAAAGTTTATATATAATGCAGGTAGTGCCCATTTTCCAACACATGGTTATATATTGTATGTATAGTATACATAAAAGGAACGAATCGCCGACTTTCTACTTTAAAACTTAATTAATTGGAAATTTATATTGATATTGTTTACTATAGGACATCATCATGTTAACGTATTATTTACTGCATATCCCATATGGCTCCGGTTTTACGTAAAATTTAACATAGCATCATAAATGATAAAAATATACATTATTTTCTTATCATTTTATAGTAAACAGAAAAAAAAATACATACATCCTCATGTTTAGGGAATACAATAAATTTTTTGTTCTTTATCTTATTTGTTTATGTAAGATAATGTAAAAGTTAGAGGACATTCGCGAGCAGGTGCCTAAAAACAAATCGACAGGTGGTTTGTAATGGTCGAATTATTACATGGTGGTTTATTCTTTATAGTACCATACTAGACGACTGACAAAAAAAGAATCCCACTTATTAAATTCAATAAGTTTTTATTTCATATCTCTTTCATCAACTTTCTATTAATTTTCATATATTCTAAAATATTTGTATAAGTGAAAGTATTTTTATTTATGATGTGAATCACATGTATACATGTCGAAATTTTCGCCGTTTTCTTTTAAACAGTTAAAAAAATTGCAATTCGATAATTTAACGATTTATTCTGAATACTGATTGGTGATGTTGTTTATATACATGTTACAATAAACTGGGCGTTTTTTTTATAAACGTCGATCATTAAAATAGAAATCGAGGAAAAGAAATAGAATATAAGAAATGGAAATGGTGTAATTTTAGTAAATAGGCCAAGTGGTGTATAAATATTTCGAATTCAAGTTTTATTGTAAAGTTCTTCGTACAAATTCTTATATAATGTAATTTAATATAGATTTAATATAATAGAGTACGGTACGTTATTTATCAGTTTCATCAGAGCAAAATGATATCCACTTAAGTTCAAGTGTAATAAAGTTGTATCATCCAAAGACCACACGTACTAACACGTGTTCATACTGATATCATCTATTGCGCCAGTATCATCACATCCCTAGGGAATTTTCACATTAAAAATACATTTCATCACTAATGATATTACGGTTATAAGAAATAGGAAAATTGTAAGGGATGTCAGGCAGAGATATCTTCATATTTATGATTATTTTGTCTTTAATCTATAGAATTTATAGGAAATTTCAAAGTATATTGATGCATTGTTGTGCTAAAATTTTGTACAAACTTTCAGACGTGTACGTTTTATGGTAAACGGTTTTCTTGTTTGATTTTATATGGGAAATATTGCAAAATATTTGATGAAGCGGTTCCAGATTAATTTTTAACCGCTAGAATAATTAACCTTTACAATTTATATTCATATTTAAATAGAAACAGTTATGGTATATCTCGTTTCTATGGTCGATTAAATTTTCTTCAACTTTTTCTATTAGTTTTTTTTTACCCATTTTTATTCCCTACAAATTTATTAATTTTTATAATTAGTTGTATTTTTTATTGTTTATCAAGTAAGATAAATATCTAGAATTCAACGAATAAATTATAACAATTATGCAGATATTCTTTTTTATTGGAATAGGTAGATTCATGCCATTTTCTCGTTATATTTTCTGTTATTTCTATATATCTAGTTAATTAAATAAAAGGAAAGATTTGATATAGTATTAACATTTTGGAATATTGTTTATCTTTGAGAAATTCTTTTATGATTTTATCATAAGTATGGAGAAATATTT
>JAZBGW010000755.1:5926-20964 GCA_037464815.1 Mylabris variabilis | reverse complement strand
TGACCGAAATTTCGAAAATCGGTATATTAAATGACATTGAGTAATTTGGCGTCCCTGTAAAGTGCCGCCTTCAGGTAGTGCCGGAGTTGTCTGAGCTCTAGCGACGGCCCTGTGTTTGAAGACACTTTGTTCGTTATCAAGACACATACAGAGTGGTGGCTTTAAAGAAGGGACCTGGTTGGGCGACTGTCCGGACGTTTGCCCGGTGGCTGAGTCCGTCACTGCTCAAAAGCTCTGCTTTTTAGATGAATTAATTATTATTAGATGATATTGTGTTATTTTTATTCATACTTTTAGGCTTCAATACAGCTGGATTTTCATTTCCCGTAATCATATTAAAAGCCAATTTCTATCGCTACCGGTTCGGTAGTATAGCATAAGTTTAGAAATTTGTAATTTGATCGAAATACTCGCCACTTTTGATATCATTTCACTACCAAATTCATGCTCTATATTTCATTCGTTCTAGTGAAAAAGTAATGACTGTGCGTGATCGGCGTGTCAATTGGATAATTTCGTTGATTTTTTTTTAAAATAGGAAAGCAATAAGCTCGTGATACTGTCACACTTCTTACTAAATTTATACAGAGTTGTGAGTATTAAACGTTGAAAATTACTATAAAACAAATGGCTCATCTTCACTAACGAATCGTACAAATATACTTAAATTAATTACTTTAGTCTACGTTGACGTTGATTCACAAATACTACATCCATTCTAAAGTCACCTAGCGCTAGATATTTCAAGAGGTTCCCATGAATTATTAGCTTTAATAGCTCAACAAAATCATTGGAGTCTAAAATTTGCCTAAATGCGATAGAAAACTGGCTTGTAAAGGCTTGTTGGCCTATGATCCGTACTCGTCAGTTGAAATAAAACTATCCAACGGTGTTGTGAACGTTTTACCTGTATATTAACGGATAGATCCCAATAAAAGTGTCAGAACTCATTGGGAAATCATCGAGAATCTTCTGATTTTTATCGTTCAACGTTGAAATTAATTTACTCTCCAATTCGATATAAATATGTCTATTCTAGACAACTATGGCTTTCAATATTTCATCTGTCAGATCACCGTGTACCTTTCTCTCTGTTCATCCGATTCAATCGTATTAGATTTCGTATTACGTTATCGATTCCTGTCCTAGGGGGATATTTTTAATATTTAATTGTTGCAAATATCAATAAATGACCGATTCCACTTGAGATGTTTGAATAAAATTAGATTTTGTACAAAATAGTGTGAATGTTTAGAAATTTTCCCTTATTTGTTTTCTCTCAACAACGATTTATAAACATTCACAATAGCAATGCTACCGATATTTATCGGTGTATAGAAAAATTGTTTAACGATGTGGAAAATTTTTAAAACGGATTTTTTTCGGGTTGTTCTCTATTTTCTTCGGATATATCACAGACAATTCTTAAATGATGAAACTGACATTTCAAGGGCTTATAGATTTATAACTTCACAAGAACGGTTCCATCGGAATTTATTAAAATGATTAGAATTTCGTCTTTTTATAAAATCCATTCAGTTGGAATTCTATACAAAACTATATACCTACAGAAAATGCCAATACAAACAACAACAACAAAAATAGATTCTTTTCAATCCAAGTTGTGTATGTGTGTGAATATAAAACCACTTTTGAAAGTAAAGTGTGAGACAGATAAATTCTGCAAAAGATTGAAAACGGGGTGGTGAACGTTAATTAAAATCCCAAAGGCAACTGTTGTTGTGTTGTGGCGATTTTTTCTTTAATTATTTTAATTAAATTAATGATTTGTACAACTCTTTGTTGAATTATAATTAACATAGAAATCTTCTAGTTTATATTGAAGAAGATTATAATCTCATTAGTGCTGTAGACTTTTTGCTATTCCTCGAAATTTATACAAAATATGTATTTGGAAATGACTTTTGTTCCTATCAGTTGCTATATTCAACATTTGTATCACTTCCCCTTTTTTCTGGTTATATAGGAACTAATGTTGTGTACGTTCATAGTAAAGAAATATCCACAGGCTGTGGAACAATGATTTATTAAACAAAATTCTACCATTTGAATGCTTTGGGGAAGAAATTTTTTTCGGTTTTAGTTAGAGAAAGGGTGGTTAGTGTGGTATTTCGAAATATAGGATCCGAATGGAAATGATGATAAAGTAAACCCTCTTCAATTTGATGTTTTCTTTAGGGATAAAAAAAGGAAATTATTATCTCTAATAATTCCAATTTTTAATTATAATTATTAGGCTAGAAATTTGAGAGACTGTGATGTTACTAGGAGGAATTTATCGTATTTTTATCGAAAAATTCTTGTGAAAGGCGATGGCAAGAGAGCAATTTCATATCCTTATAAATTTAATAGTAGAATAACGTCAAAGTGACGTAATTCCATCGAGTTGCATCCAAATATCGCATCAAATTTATCCGCATCCAGTTATGCAGTTGCCTTTTATCATGACCCGGACTTTCTTTTTCCATTTTAACGGTATTTTGATGTCTTTTTACAAAGGATTGGAGGCATGCAAAGGAATTCTTTCTATGTCTATAAATAAATGGTTGTACGTTCCACATTTAAAGACTATAATTGTTGAAATTTCCAACCTACTTTCTGTTATATAACAAAATTCTTGTAACTACCCGTTTGTTCACCATAATCATTAGAGCTCGGCTTTAATTCCATAATAAATTTGCAATTCGTAATAGTGCACTATCAATTTATGTACAAATAGGAATTGAGGTGTATGATTTTGGCTTTCACGAACCTGTATACAAATGTGGTTTAGAATGAAATTGTAAATTGTAATTGTTGGCGTGACCTAAGTTTTACCTCGTATTGGAAAATAATGTAGCAACATCCTTATTATTAACATTATATTCATCTTTTATTCAATTTGATCATTACAAATAAATGAAAAATGATGATCTTAGAGAGACTTAATTACAAAACTGAATAGAAATGTTGGTGTTTGAATGAATTGAATATTGTTTGTTGATGATGTGAAATTAACGTAAATTAATGTTTCGTGGAAATTTCGAGTCGCTTCTTATTTTCAATCTTTGTATCGGCATATGAAACGAGGGCGAATCGACATGAATAAATGGGCGCAGAGGGTGTAGATGTCGATGTTTTCGTTCGTCTTGGACAAGTTATTTGACAACAACAACAAAGCGAAATTATTGAGTTTTGAGAAATTCATGATTACAAATATACGAAATAATTTATGGTTTTGTGACAGTTGAATCTTATTTCAACATCTAAATCGTAATAATTCACAACTTTTCGTCGTACTACTATTATAAGTTATTATAAATTCACGAGCATCTGTTATAGTTTAATTTCAGTTTGAAGACTAACGTTTTCTATTCATTTACAATCTCAAGATTTTCAAGTTTGTTAGATACTGAATTGATGAAAGTATGTGGTTGGGAATTTACTTAAGCTGTAATGTAATCAACCAGTTTTACCTAACTCAGATATTTGAGAATGTTTTAAATAAATAGAGAGCAGCTAGTTTAAATCTCGTTGCTTCTCGCGATACAATAATAACAACAACAGCAGTAACAACATTACTGTTTAGAAAGTTTCAAAATATATCACATGCACATGTTCACCACTACCACTACCCCTAAGGTAATTACCTCTCAGAAGGTACGAGTCAAGTGTAACAACCCAATATTAGTGCCTCTATATTGTCATCATACTGAAATATTACAAGCATGTTTATTAATACATTTAAGTAACGTGGAGAGCATATTTTTCAGTCTAATATACTCGGCTGAAATCTCTCGAGTGTTGAAATGTGTAACTATAGAGCTTTCAGCAGATATTTGTGTTGTATTAAAAGTTGTACTTTTTACTCAAATAATACTACCTTATAATATTTGTCCAAGTTTCCATACGCTACTCAACTTTATACTGCAATTATATTGTACGTCAATAAAGTGCAAAGTTTCAGATTGTTGTAATCTTTATGGTGCTGTCTGCTAGCTTCTCCCAAAAATAAAAATATCAAAATTTAATATTCCACAAAGAAATTCAACAGCATGCAAATACAATTCGTAAGAGAATCGATTTACAATTCAATTGATTTTCATGTGCTTGTAGTAGTCAGTATTTAATGTGAAAATGAAAAGAAAAAGTCATTTCAACGAATATAGGGGGATAATTAAGAGAAAGATGTCGGTTGAATTTATGTCCTATAATGAATGTAATTATTTGTCCGTAGGGCAGGATTCCAATTAATATTTTCCACACAATTTCGAAACGATAAAAATCCAATATTATCGCATTATCAAAGATTTGATTGCCATTTAATTGAATTTCGGTTATTGGGGGTAAAATATTTAAGATATAATTCTCTTAGTTTATGATTTATTGGCTGTAATAATAATGTTTTGTGGTCACTGATTGATAGCTAATATAAACCATGTTCAATTGAACTGGATATCCAATCACAATACAAACTATAGAATTCTTTAATTTGTTCCATTCAAATTCAATTTTTTATAGCTATTGTTATCGTGTTTTTAAAAATAAAGTTGTTACAATTCGGGTCTCACAAAATAGACACCTGTCGTAATTTCCATAGCCGAACCAAAATATAAATATGTAATTATGCAGGTGCTTTATAAAACTTTACTTTTAACTGTAAAAAAAAGGTATAACGATAAAATATGCATGCATCTGAACAGGTTCCCAATGTAAATTTATTACCAGCCACTTTTCAAGTTTGCCTAAAACTTTACGGCATTCTAGAGAATAAAAAGTGATTATATTTATATTGCTGCCATTAAAATATATTTATTTAAAAGCAAAACCAGTAAAATTTAATGAACTAATTATAGAGGGGTGAATTTATTTATTTTTTGTAGTCGGTCATCTTTTATAAGACTCCGTCGATTTCCATTATGTATAATTTAAAGAATGTCATCACAGTAGCCACAATTTTGAATATTCATTAAGACTGAACAAAGAAAATCTTCATCTTTTGTGTCATTGTTGGAATTCACAAGGATTTCAAACTAGTACGTAGTTTGATTGCTAACGTTTAATTAGCTTGAAAAATGCATCAAAGAAACCCATTATTACAATTATCATCGCCGCCATCATTATTATCGAATTTTTTTTACCAGTTGAAATTTCATAACGCCCATTTAATCTACTCTGAATTCAATATTGTAGAGTTCTTTATAATTTTCAAGTTGGATTTCGATGTTATTTAGAAATCAAATTCTGAGCTTTCGTAATGAAATTATTTTCCATTAACTGGAGCAACATCAACAACATCTCTAAAGTAACTGTTTACAACAAACAATAAAACAAACACAGATTCCGTTTATTGCAGATATTAACGATAGAAATAGTCTTTTGTTGACGTTCGTCTGACCTTTGATAGGAAATATGATTATTTCTTTCTCTACTCTTCTATTTGTTCCCTGGAAAAAATATCTTTTGAAGCTTTACCACAAGCTGTCGACCATTTGAGACACACCTCACATCCTATTGCATTACAGTAAAGCTCATTTACTCGAGGCTATACCTTGGAAAAAAATTACGAGTTAAGCGTGTACAAATCTCGACTGTTTAGCTTTTCACGTCATTCAATGCATATATAAAGCTTCTATAAACTACAGAAATAATCAAGAACAGATCAATTAATTAACGGATTTAATAATTTATAGACCAATCAATGTTGGGTGATTTTTTTTTCCCTAAAAGAACTTCATCCCTTTTTCCTCGCGTTTTCAACGTTGGTGCTGTTTGTTGTGGGTTCACTAACTGATTTATCTCGGGCACTTTTTAAGTGTCTATTCATGTAGAACGCATAGTTTGTTGCTAGATTTGGTCTGGCTAACAAAACAAAGTGATTAATTAAATGGTAAAGTTTGTTCCGCAAAGCTACAAGTCTATTGAAATGTATAGCTCTAATGAGAATTCCGTACAAAGATTAAATGATTATTTTTTCTTTTGAAAAGTTCATGTTAATTATAAGGGTGGTAACGTTTAAATTTTCTAAATATGCACATATTTTATAAAGTGGTATATCATAGATGCATATAAATCAAGCTTACACATTTACATCGAATTAAAGTAACAAAAGCCTGTTTAAAATGCTGGTAGATTTAAATAACAATGAGCAACTATAAAGCTAGTTTGCCTTTGAAGATGACACCATAAGCAGTTTAAAAACTGTCTGATAATCGATATAAAGTGATATTTAATCGAAAAATATTGAAATATTGTAAAATATACCGTGTGCAATTTTGGTGGATGCGCCGGGTTATTTATAATTCAATCGATAATGAAATATCTCTCTTGTCTCCCATATTAAAGGAAAACGTTTCAAATAAAATGTGGATTTCCAAATTTTTGGCAAACCACAAAACTCGACATCATTATAATCGAGCCAATTAAATTCATGATTAAATATTGTGTCAGCATCAAGGGTGTGCATGGTTTCCAGATAAGCTTACCAAACTTAATGTCGTTGTATAACGCAATATTCTTTTGCATAAAGTCAATAATAAAGTTGTTATCTAGATTCTGTTGGTTGGTTGTTTTGTGTGGCGTTTAATAATAACAACAAGAAGAATAACAGTAGCTATACAATAGAATTTTATGATTATTCAATCTAGATTAAAATGTAACTAATATTGTTTTAATGGTGGAAACGGAAAAAGATATATCCAAAACAAAACAAAAAAACAGACAATAGAAAAAATTAAGTTAACGGAACAAGAAAAATTGACGATAATAAAACAAAACGCAATCACAAGTTTGTAACAAAAA
Source organism: Mylabris variabilis (assembly GCA_037464815.1). Taxonomy (NCBI): domain Eukaryota; kingdom Metazoa; phylum Arthropoda; class Insecta; order Coleoptera; family Meloidae; genus Mylabris; species Mylabris variabilis. The sequence goes on along the minus strand of JAZBGW010000755.1, from coordinate 14,163 downwards.
CACCAAGTTAATGGACTTGTCGTATCGAAATTTCACCAAAGGAATTTGTTTGAGCGTATAAAAGTCAGAACTGGTTGAGAAAGACATGGGAGGAACAAAAACAGCAGGTAGAGTCTGAGAATGAGACTTTAATATTCTTGTAACGAATTCCTGTGTTTTATTTTCTTTATCGCCAAACTAATAAGTAGAAGTTTAAAATGCAAAGCTGTTCATACATGTTGATGGTGATGGTTTATTCGGTCGATTAACTTTGACAACTTACAGCCCCTGCATTTACGTCCCATAGGAAAGAAGATGGCAAAAAAATACAGCTTTTATTTATAATAAAACAATTCTAGTCTAAATTCTTAACAAAATATTACCAACAGACCAATAAATGCTCCCTAGGAAATTTATCCCACTAGAGCTTATTGTTGAGGTATATGTATAGTTGTAGTACGAGCATTAGACCTTGTAGTTGAATAACTGGCCAATTTATTATTCATCTGTCGAATGTTCGCCTAAAACCCATTAATGGAGGAATTTGTATCAACGTATCCCCATTTTCATCTTTATTCACCCTCTTTGAATTTCACACGAAAGTCGTCTTCATCTATTCAACGATTTTCACCAGTTAGTTTCAATTTTTATCTGTATATGAAAGGGTGCATTGTGAATACGTAAAATTGTCTGTATGTGACACATGATGCTCCCTATATTCCAAGTTATTTCCCCTTTTCGTCCACCCACCCCTTCCAAGCCAATGATTTCCAAATGTCTACACACAGCAACTCGTACACACATACTACCCGTTGGCGAACATGAAACTTCACTCCGGTATCTTCCGGATTTGACCCAAACGTCTGGATATACCCTTATGATGTTATGCTTGCCGCCAGGCTTGTTCTATCGTATCATCCATTATATTTGTATGTGTATTATAATATAGTGGAGGCGGATTGTCGTTTAGGCGTTTCAGTTGAAAAGTCGAAGGGAAAGTGGCCGAGTATATGTTGGATAATTGAAAAATTTGCATACTACCAACATACAACGTACATATATAGAAAGTTTATGAGATAGTGGAGGAAATTAAAATTGATTGATTAATGATAGTGACCGACTTTTCAAGAAATACAACACACCGAAACTATGATAATAAAAATAATAGAATTTCATGTTGGAAAAGTTTATTTGTTCCCATTGTATCTTTCATACTTTATTTGAATAAATTAAAATTTATTATCAATGTTGGATAGTTGCAACTATGCACTTTATTCAAAAGTTTTTCCCCCCACAAATTCGTCATTTATTTTCATGTCAAAAAATTAAATTTACATAAAACTAACTGATGCTTACCAAATTAACTGTTTATGATTTGTGTTTATTTTAATTGTTGAAATGCAATTGATTTTAGAATTTGTACAGTTATTCATCAATATTTTGGCTCTCGTATTGTGTTAATCGCAACATATTCTCCAATTGTTTGTTGTTTAGAGCACAATAGAATTGAAAACAACATCAAAGACCGCATGTTCGCCGTAAGCAATTACTTCTTTTGATATTTGCATCCGTCACGTATCGGTAGGTGATAACTACATAATAATAATCCAATATTTACAATTGTTACAAAAATATTCAATTTTCAAATAATGATAATAACACTTTCTGGAGGTGAAAGTTTACACACTAATTTTGTACTTTATTAAAAGCTAGTTAAAGATAATCTCTTTAGATTTTGTCCAAATTTGTTAATTGCATTTCGACTAAATTTTAATCCATTATCGCTCTTGTATTTTTAAAGGAGACTTATCTTCAAGACTGTAGAGTCAACATTTCAATAAAACACTTAAAAATCGTGTAAATCTTCTGAATTGCCAAAAAGTATAGTAAGCTTTTAAGGGGAAGTCGGAGACATTTGTTGATTCGGCATGCGAAAATAGTCGATTTTCAAACAGCGATTATTCGCTTGTTTTTTCAAGATAATGGAAAGAGTAAACGTGCGTTAGATGTAGCATTTCAAGCTGCATGCTCTAAAAATGTCTATTTTGGAAAAATGTGATAAAATTCTGAATGGCAGAGAAAACTCTTGGACTCTGTCTTTTTTCGTACATTTTCCTTCAAAACTGGCTAAAACTTAGCTAATATTATTGATTTTCAATATTTATCAAGTTATTTAGATAGAAAATCGAAAGAGCCTTCCAAATCTTCAAGAATTTTTCCGATATATTTGTTAGTTTTCCGATAACTGAAGAAATTTTAGAAAATTTTCCAACAGTGATGTGGTGCATAATTTTCAACATAGAAAATTATACTCTTGAATTTAGAGAGGTGATGTAACGGTCGAGGACATAAAGCTCGGTTAAAATCCAATTTTCAAAAGTAAGTGAGTTTCACGGAAAATTTAAGCCCCTTTTTTCACCTATTATTTACGGGTATTAAAATTAATTAATTTGCCTCTTGATTGGTATGAAAATATCGGAAATTTTATCTACTTTACGACCATATGATTATAAGTGAAAAATATTTTGAAAATTTGTTTGGAAATTCGATTTTCAATAGACGCTGTTTGTGTCGCTATGCGCTGTGTACCAGACGTTGCACACTAAAACACAACAACAATAACAATAACAACACAAAAATGACAATAACAACAGAAACATGGTCTATTGCAAATCAAATTTCCATGCAGATTTTCCAAATATTTTGGATTATAACGACATGGTCGTAAAGTAGATAAAATTTCCGACATTTTCATACCAGTTAAGAGGCAAATTAATTACTTTTAATACTTGTAAATAATAGGTGAAAAAGCGGTTTAAATCTTCCCTTCACTTAATTTTCAAAAACCGATTTTAAGCGAGCTTCATGATCTGGCCTTTCACATCACTTTTCTTAATGCGAAAGTATGATTTTCTATTTTGAAAATTATATCACTGTTGGAATTTTTCGTTAAATTTTCTTCAGATGTCGGAAACCAAACAAACATATCGTAAAAATTCTTATAGATTTAGAAAGCTCTTTCAATTGGATATCTAAATCGCTTGATAAATATTGAAAGTCGGTAATATTGGCTAAATTTTAGCCAGTTATGAAGGAAAATGTACGAATAAAGGCAGTGTCCAAGAGTTTTCTCTGCCATTTTTCCAAAATAGAAAGTGTTAGAGCATGCTCCTTGAAATGCTCTATCCAACTCACGTCAATTTTCGACAATATCTTAAAAAACAAGCGAGTAATCGCTGATTGAAAATTGACCATCCTCGCACGCAGAATCGACAAACTTCTCCGACTTCCCTTCAAGCATACCGGTCAAAATTTAGATAAAACAGGGTAGATTGAAATTAATATTTGTTGTTAGCAAAATGGCAGGCAAAGAGCAAGAAATATTATCAACAACATTCGGAAAGCACTCGACAAAGATGCTGTTGATTGCAAACGTCATAGGCGGCCTACAAAATTTTTAAAAATCTGAGAAGGATAACAAAATGTTTTGGTGGTAAACTCTCAAGAAATACAACAAAAGCTTGCTACAACACTACCTTGCTTTCAAGAACAGCTTGTAATCAGTTAAGATTGCTAACAAAAATTGATTATCTTGGAAAATGCACTCGTCAAGCTCTTTCAGGATCATTATCCTTAATTAAAAAAGTTTTTTTTTTATATAATAAAGAGTCTGGTACTAAACATGATGCCCTACTTGATATGTAGCCATACAATACAATGTATAGAAGAGAAATCAATGACAAACTCAGTAAAGACTTTGTAACGATTAAGCGTTTTTTTTTTCTTCTTCGATACTTGAAAGTATCTCGCCAAGACCTGAAATTTGTTAGCTTAGCTACAGCTAATACTGTACTTTATAAATACCGTAGTCCGTATTTTGTTGTAAAACTCCTTTTATTATTTTCCATTGTTGTTGAGATATATTGTTTCTTGTTTATAGTTTAACTGAGAGGCGCCTTCTTTATGTATCGATTTGTTCTTATACAGTTTTACACTGAAACACTTTACAATATACTAATTCTTAATTTTCTTTTACAATCGTCATTTTATTCGTTTACAACAAATAAACAAATACAGAGAAAAAGATAAACACAACGGAAAATTGAAAAGTTTCGAAATAAACATTTCCGAAATATCCACTTGAAACATTGATAAACTTTCAGAAATGATCCGAGTTTATTTGTGGTGGTGGTAGTAGTGGTGGAAAAAAATGGGGAGAGAGAAAGAAATTTTAAAGCACAACAGTTTATTAGAAAACCATCTTTCAAAAAGTTTACTTTAATTACAACGAATTTAATATTCTGGAATATTGTAAAAGTTCGATTATGGTAATTGAAATTGTAATAATCTTGCAGCACCTGATTGCAGTAAATCCGGTCGAGCTTTTTGTACCAGTGTTTTTTAAGGTTCTCGCCCCCATTTTCTATGCGCTAGTGTTTCTTTTATCGCACTATTATAACTATACACATATAGTTTATATGCAGTCTTATCTCATTTTGTACATTTATAGAGCATTTCAGATGGGATCCCACTTAAATCAAGCTTAATTTTGTAATAGAAATTCAGACTAGCATGTAATGTGTTTATTTTAAAATGAAATATTTCATAGAATTTTGGATATCGTCTTATCATAAACTGAATCAAATTTTATTATTAGCTAGTTTAACGTTATGCATTTTAATGTAAATAAATATTTATTTTACACATGTTTCAGGTACAAAATGCTGCAATGTAAACTACAACAATAAAAAAAATTGAGAAATACATCACAGCTATGGATGTTCGATGGTCCATCTTCTTCGTTTACAACACTATTATTCTGGCCTGTTTTTTCCGCATCACCGCCACTTTTAAACAACAAGGTAACATCCCCTTAGTAGATAAATCGAAAACTATTCGTGCAAAACATTGAATTCTATTTGTGAAAAGCTGGCGCTCTTGTGGTTGTTCGATTGTACCATTGACTTTTCATCAGAGGACACGAAACAAATTGAACTACTTGTAGATTTAAATGAACAATAATAATAGACGGTAGAGCAAATCATATTGATATTGAATAGATTTAGAATTATTGATTTTAAACGCTTGCTTTAAAGATTATTCGATTTGGAAAGTTGTAAAATATCCAATTAAGATACACAAAGTTTCTTACTGTTGCTGTAAATCAACAGTTTGCCATTGATTTTACATTCTCTTTTTGTTTGTTGATTGTAATCTTTTGTTTATTTATATGAAAATGATCGAAATAATAATAGAAATAGTGGAGGCGAGTGATTTCAGCCATTACAACTGCGGCAAATAAATGGTAAAGTGCATAATGGTGCTATATTGAAGCAAAGAATTGCATATTGTGTTTGGAATTTATGTGATTGAATTGTATATTGAGCAGAATATGCTTGTTCTCTTATTCTCTTTTAACTGAACAACAAAAGCACTCTTCTGGTCTACTATTGTTACGTACGTTAATAACAAACGAATGATGATGATAAGAAAAGATCCATCTTCTAATCGACAATATTAATAAACTATGCAAATCAATTTATATTAATATATTAATGAATATTAAATTATGAAATATTAAGCCTTATCACCGCTTAACAACTAAAAAAAATTTGAAATCCTTTGACCTTTGATTTAACACACCACTCTACCTATTTACAACTAGGATTGGTGCTGATCCTGGTAGCTCAGTTGGTAGAGCAGTGGTGCGTTAAACCAAAGATCGTGGCTTAGTGTCCCAGCCCGGATTCCAAACTTTTCTTAATTGTTAAGCACTAATAAGGCTTAATATTTCTTAATTTAATATTCATTAATATATCGATATTAATAAAATTTTACTAAAAATATTTTTCGATATGAATAGGACCGAATAAAGTTAAATTCCGCACTAAATACAACAAATTCGCTATCTATCTAGACTTTATACGGTTCAAGCTGTTACCTTTGAGCCACTACATTGAGGACAAATATTTGTTATTTAAAAGAATGGAGTTGTATCTAGCATCGATTTAAAGTATACGTTATCACTGCTGGAGTTCGAGGGAACTACAACAGGTACGACAATCGTTATCGCACTATACATAGAACAATGTAAACTGGAAATAGTTTGTAATAATCATGAGTTGTTTTATCTCCTTGTGCAATACACAATGGTGTCTGGTTGTTGTTGTTGTTTCTTGAATTTGTCTAATCTACCCGTCACGTACTCTATATTTTCTCATTTCCTATATAAAACTTGTTACTTTTTTGTTGTTGTTGAATAAAAGTGCACATATGGTGGCCAGTCTGTGTTTTACTATACACCATAGGCGCTAGAAGTAGAAACATAGGAAAAATATCGGGTCCGCCCATCCATACTACTTGCATATTAGATAGAAAGGAATAGAGGGAAAGTAGGTGGTCGAAAAATTGGAAACAATAGCAGCTATTACCACCCACCCTTAGTCCTATGATCAAACAAAGCAATATCTTGTATACGACCTTCAGTTTAAAAGACAATAATCACTAGATGTTGATTTGGTATCTTTGTCGCACGGTGTTCCCTTTATTTCGTGAAACAACCCCCTGAAAATGCAACAGACAAAGAAGGGACTATTCTCAAGATATTTATGCAAGTAGCATAAATGGGTGAAACTGGTGTTTTCCTATGTGTCTAGAAGAGTAGCCCATAGTGTATACAGCACTAGGCAATGAAATAGGTACCTTTGTACACATTGTAGGTATAGTTAACTCAAAACTTTAAGAGAGTAATAAACGAATTGAATTTCGTAAATAACCATAATTTTACAATTCTGTCAATCAAAACAGGTAGTAGACCCTTTGGTTGAGGGCTCTTTCTAGTCAACATCTGTTGTAAAGCGGCAAGTCTCATAATTAAGTTGCAGGTGCTAAAATAAACAAAAATTTTTGAACTATCACATCTTAATATTGCTATTCCAGATGGCCTTTTCAGTCAAAATTTTATTACTCTCTTAAAGTTGTAAATCGACTATACTATACACTGTGGAGTACATAAAAGAGACCGAATCTTGAGCGAGAATATCACATATTTTCGTTCGTGTAAGTCAGGCTATTTCTCTCTTTAGGGTAAGAAGGTGAGTAGATAGGAAGTATTGAAACGAGTTTCCACCATATCAAAGTTGTAAAAAATATTTATCTATCGCCCTTATTCTGGTTGAATAGCTTTCTTCCCAAATCCTAACCTGTGTAAAAGTTCCGTTGCATTGTTACGGCCGCTCTTAAAAGCCGGTTTTACACAACTGCAAAAAAGTGGTATAGTTTATTTGCTCCCCACTGTACATCTGTTCCACTTGCAAATACATTAGAGAGAGAAAGATAGAAAATAGGTTGTCTAAAAATTAGAAATGATAGCGGCTACTACCACCCACCCGTAATCTTTTGACTAAACACACCATTTTCTTTTATACCAAAAAGTTTACCTGTTTCAGACTTTACAACTTTACAATGAATAAACAGCTATTTAGGTTAGTCCCTTCTCTATCTCTTTATAAGGGGATGTTTCACGATCAATTCTTATACCTTGTGACAAAGATACCAAATCTTTAACATCTAGTTGTTTATGTCTTAAAGGAAAAATTGTAAAATTCGAAGCAAGTAAATTTTTTGGTGTAACAGAAAGTGGTTTGTATGGTCGAGTGAAGGAAACATTCCCAGGTGTCCCTCTCCGATTTTAATGAAATTTAGATATTAATCAAATATTAATAGGGGTAGAAACTGACGAAATTGTTATAAAACGAAAACTATGCATTGGATTTTCGTTATTCTAGCTACCCTCTTGTATAGGGTAGTGCACCGTACTCTTTTATTTTAAATAGAATGGTCTATTTTTTATTGCATTTTTTAATTCTTTGATGAAATTTTTGATAAGATGACGCATGGTCTACCGCCGAAAGATTTTCAGATGTTTCAGCTTTTAGTGCAGTTTTAAATTTTTTGCAGAGTTTGATTGAAAAGTTCATAACATAGCAACTATTGCAGTTGAAAGCTTAAAATTTGAAATTCTAATAGCACAAGCAACGTACTTTCATGCATCCCCTAGATTTTAACAACAATATATTCAAATTTCATTAAAATCGGAGAGGGACACCTGGGAATGTTTCTTGTAAGTCTGGATGGTAATAGTCGTCATAATTTTTTGATTTATCTCTTTCTGGCTCATATGCAAGTGGTACAGATGTACACTGGCGATCAAAAAAAAGAGACCACTTCTTGTGCGGCTGTGTAAAACAGGCTTATAA
>JAZBGW010000754.1:8817-20966 GCA_037464815.1 Mylabris variabilis | reverse complement strand
CCCCTGTCCAGTTGTTTGTTACTGATCCTATTGTGGATTAATTTTATTACTTTAGTCAACCTCTCAAGACATCTTAAAGACTGTACGGCCCATTGGGCACTAGTCGAGAAGATCCAAGCAAAGCTTTGCATAAAGCACCCACAGGGTTGCCAAGAGGGGGCACATTTTTTAAAAAATAGCTCTATAAATGCCATTTTCATATAATTCAACGTTTTGCAACCCAATAAAAATTCGACAATACTCAATTATGGGTCGTGACCCATGGTTTAAGAGCCCCTGCTCTAAAGTTAAAGTTATAACAGTATCTTTGTTAAATATTCACCTTTTCTTCTGTAGATTAAAAACAGTGTCATACGGTTAGTGGCCTTGTACAAGATTTTCAAGAGTCAACAACATACAGAGTGTACAAAGCTATTTCAACTTGCAGTTGATCATGCATTTTGTTGTTAGGAACATAGCGCATTTGCAGCCTTTATAGTTACTATATAAATTAAGCGAGATAGAACTTTAGACAAATAGTAAGAAATTCAACTACCCTTAGCCCTTCTTTTACCCCTTAAAGTTCAGCTCCGTGCCTCTCGGGCACCGTATTTTAATGCTTATTCGTACTTATATTAGAACAAACTGCTAAAAATTTATAATTCTTTTACAAATTGTTTATTAGATTTTTAAGAAACTTGAAAATATTGATTTATTTTTTTATCATTAATTGTGACTTTCTCTAATAAAAAAAAAAAAGAAAAAGAAAACAGATGTTCAAGATTTTGTGCCAACCTTATAATCGTTGTAACGGGTGTTCGATTAAATTTTAAGTGGGCGATGAAAATTGTGTTGTAAACGTACCATCTTCTTCTAAATGTGACCGACTCTTGAGCAAGAAATATCATGTTTTTCGGTTCGTGTAAGTAAGGTTTAGTAAGGATAAGAAGGTAGACAGGTAGGAAATGTTAAAACGAGCTTCCATTATAGAAAATTTGTAGAAAATATTTATAATATTCATATAAATATCCAAAATGGCACAAGTAACCCCACCCTCTTCTTCTGATTAAATATCTTTCTCCCTAAAGTCGGAACTATGTCACGACTGCCTTCGAAAATCTATTTTACGCAGCCCCACAAAAAAAAACATTTATATGAGGATTGAATTGACAATTATTAAACTCTTCATAGTCAAGTTTGACTTGAAATTTAATCGAACACCCTTTATTTTTACCGTATTTCCATCTCATTTCACTTGGGTGACAACGACGAGGGGTGGGAATCTCATATGTGTCTAGTAGCACAATTTACCTTGTACGTGTATCTACTTTTACACGAACAATTTCAAATTAACACGGTTCAAATTTCTGTACAAATTCAATTTTGATCTATCGCATAAATGGAGAGAATTGGATAGAATGCTACTTTCCAAGGTTTAATAATAATTGTTCATTTCATTGTTTTAACATTGAAATTATTATTAGAGGTGCAACCAGACTTTTTGTATACTTTTTGCTTCATTTAACAATATTTTTCCCTATCAAGCTACTTTTATTCACACTATTCTTTCACTATTCACTATTTTTTTCTAGTAATTAAAGTGTCGTATATGCAGTTAGAAGTCTTTTAGACCAAAGGTTCTTAACTTATGCACTCCGAGGACCCCCTCTCTTTAACAAACTTATTTTTGCGGACTTTTCTTTATCTGATTTTTTGAACTGTTTGCAACAGTTTTTTGTAATTTCGCAGATTTCCGAGTAGTGGTTATAAACAAGATACAGATCTATATGTGCGCAAGTATCTAGTTTAACACGTACAGTTTCAAATTAACACGATTTAAGATTCTATAGGAACTCAATTTTCACCAATTTGTCGTATAAACGCAGAGAATTGCATCGAATGCTACTTTCCAAGGTTTATTATTGTTCATTTCTCTGTATTTTAACATTTAACATTGTTATCGGACTTTTTGTACACGCTATAAAAGTACGGAAGTGGTACTAATAATTCAAAGAATAGTAATGATTTTTGCTTTTTCTTGCTTAATTTTTTGTGGGTTCATTGCTTGTTTTTTTGACCATTCACCAAACAATTAACATCCTTGGTTTGAATTCACATTTTTCTTGTTTCCCTGATCCTTATTTGAGTGAATCAAGTAACAATTTTGATGCTTATTGTATTGTGTCTATTACTTAAAGCAAGCTTTGATTTAGTTTCACAGCTGTTCCATACATACTCAATTTTTCAGACAGCCTCATGATTTCGTTGCTTAGAAGTAAGCCCCTCTGAAATTTTAACTAAAATTGTTTTGCTACTTAGACTTCTTTTACGTTCTTTTCAATGTAAAATAGTAATTAACTTTATCCTTACTAACAATTCTATCTTTTTATAATTAATTTGACTTAACTGTCATTAGTATTTCTTTTATCAGCAATGCTTAATTAAGTCGGATATTTTTATCAGTAAAACTAAGACTAAAAAGAAGTTCATAGAGAAACAAATATTTTGCATTACATAACGATTAGGTATAGTGTATAAGTTGACTTAAGAGATTGACTAAAGCAATAAAATTAGTCCACAATAGATTCAGTAGTAAACAACAATTTGACAAAGATACTGAAATATTGTCACCTATTTTGTAAACTTTTATAGAAACATCTGCGACATCCACATCTGGTTCTTCATAACCGTGAAAAATTTATAAAATTTACAACAGTAACAAGTGGCAATATTTCAGTAACCCTATCAAATTGTTTACTACTGACTGCTGAATCTATTGTGAACTAATTTTATTACTTTATACACTTTGGACAAAATATTGACGTTTGAAATTCAATGGACTTAAATTAAAACCATTAAAAGAACTGTTTTCAATCTAAAATTTAGCAAAAACGTTCGTTTAAAAATGCAAATTCAGCTCTCTTTAAATTGAAGTTAATGCATCGAATTTAAAACTTTCTAAAAGGAAATATTCCCACCCCTTTACTCTAATACATCTGATTGATCAAATATTTCTTTCAAACTCACAAAAGTGTTCAAATTTACATGATGCCCAAGCTGAAGTGTACAATTTAACAGTTTTCACCGAACTAATAAAGCAATTTGAATATTATTTCAATTATTTGTAGCTTAGTATAAAATTAGAACCTCGTAACTCACTTTAATATCGGTCAAATAACGCTCATTTCTGCTAATGTCGCGACCGTCAAGAACGAGCTGTATAAAATGACTTACAATTAGAATGACTCTAAATTCCTACAAATATGCTTGAACAAGTAGTAATGTGTTGCATTTTTTCTAACATACTCTGAAGAGAGAAAAAATTAATATTGGACGGTCTCCAAGTCATTTTATAAGTTCAGCTCGTTTTTTGAAAATCACTACATTGGTCTAATCAACTTCTTTACATAATTCCAAATCAGCTATGAGGTCCTAATTTTGCTAAAATGTTCTTCAATGACTACCCCACAAATCCTTAAAATATTATTTAAATGACTATTATTTTCGCGATTTAAAATCTTAGAATACAGGGTTATTTATAAGAAAAGTTCTTGTGACAACTTCCATTATTTGTCGAGTGATTCGAAAAATATTTCAAGGATTTGTAGGATAGTCCCTGGAGATCATTTTAGCAAAATTAGCACCTCGGAAGTTGGTAAACAAACGCTCATTTCTGACGATGTTGCAATTTTCAAAAACGAGCTAAGCACTTAAAACGACTAAAAATGGCACGGAGACCCCCCCTACAATGTTTTTTTTTAGTTTGCCTTAATTTTATTCTGGAGTAGGTAAAAATGTTTCGCATTTTCTCTAGAATGCAATGAAGAAATACGAAAAAAATCACTGTTGGGAGGGTTTACAAGTCATTCTTAGTCGTTTTGCGTGTTTAGCTTGTTTTTAAAAATCGCGACCCTGTCCAAAACGAACGAGCGTTTTTTGACTCACTTCTAAATGAGCTTCGAGGCGCTAATTTTGCTAAAACAGTCTCCAGGTAGCTCCCGAAAGATCCTTAGATCTTTCTATAATGGGAGTTGTCCTAAAAAAAAAAACGACGGACGTGAATAACCCTGTATACACGACTTATAGAAAAAATCTGTCGAATGAATCAATTTTCCTTATTTTCTACATATTTTATATGCAATGACTGTTTATGTATTCAATAATAAATAGAAATATTCCAAATTGTATCTAGTAGTAGTAGTAATAATAATAATACCTATAACAAACAAAATTGCAGTAATTCTTACTTGAAAATAAAACAAAGAAAAAACGACAACAGAACATAAAGAGAAAGCTACTTGTTATTGTATATCTACATATTTATATTAGTATGTAATAAACTAAATAATGTTAGTAAAAATAAATATAGTACTGACCTAAACTATATGCATGCAAATAGAGAATACAAAACAAACATTTTCAAACAGAAATTTTAAATAACGATATACTATTTTCTCTATCTTGTATCTATATGCACTGTATCGATTTTTACATTTATTAATTATAAATAATAATAATAATAATAGTAAGAATAACGAAATAGCTTCAAGGAATTTATAGTCTGACGAAATTAGTTTTTAATATAATTTTTCGTTCGTTTTTTTCTCTATACCTTCATTTCTATATGTTCCTAAATAACTTGAATTGCAAAACATATTAAAAGAACATTCACCTTTTGTGTTGTACGAAATCGTAAAAGAAAACAGTTTAACGTTATTTTTTTTTGATGATAATGATTAATATTGTCTATTGTTTTATAAAATAAAGATGCAACATTAGAAGGAGGAAGAAGAGAGAGAAATTGTACCGTACATACAAACGCTTAGATACAAGTGTTGTTCTAGAGAAAGTCTCTTGTTTTATAATTTTTTAGATAAATAATTGAAGGAAATTTGAAGAAAGCTGTATTTACATTGTGTATATATAAGAAAAATAAAGATATCGTTTAAAGTAAATTGAAATAAAACTGATTACCATATAGATTTTCATTATACAAAGCCTAAATCAAAGCAATACACTTTACGATCATTATTTATATGTTTAATTTGACATTTGTGAGCTGAAATATTGCTTGAATGTCAATTTTTGACATTTATTGAACATTGTTCTAATAATTGAAACATTACCATACTAAATTGCGCATTTTAATCTTGAATAATAGACTGTATTTACCCTTATAATAAATGGAATAAATACCAACATAAAGATTTAAAAGTAATATAGAGGATCGTAACATTTACTTTGAAAGTTACTCAGTAATTGATGTTGTAGACCGAGCTTACAACATATTATATACTCACTATCTTGAGTTTTTAAGATCAAAAATAGCGAATAAAAGGGGCAATCGTAACCAACCACTTATGTTTGTCATAAATCACTTAGTCAAGTTGATCATTTCAAACTAGATCTACTATAAAAAATCCACCATTGATTATCTACATTCAGAATCTGCTATCAAATATATAAAAGGTCATTATGTGTTTATCAATTATAAATGCCTCAGTACAATAAGAACATTTAAAAACACCCTCATTTCAAATTTTCATTCAAACACAATCACTTACCTTTCACTGGTCTCTCTATGTACTCTTTTCATGTGTGTGTATATGTGTGTATACGTATGTATTTGTAGTACCCTAAATTAATAACGAAAGAAAAAAGGGTTCTTACAGTCTCACGGTATAAGGGTTTGCGTTACGCATTGATAAAGGGGCGGGGTGTTTCGAACATTTTGCCACCACTACCGCCACTACCACCACCACCACCACCATCACCAGACCAGAGCCGGTCGTTCTTCCTATTGTGCAATAATAAAACCCTCTACCCCTCGTCATTATGTTTCCTTTTTTTCCGATGATACAAAATTACTACCCCATATGAAAACATACAATTTTAAATAGATATACAGGCATTGTTTTTAAATTTATATAATATAAAATATTTACTAGATATAAAGAGAATAATATGTAGAAGAGAGAAAAGTGAAGACTAATCATATCCTTTTCTATTAAAATCAATTTGTTAAATCTAGTTACCATAGATGATTGTTGAAATTGAATGAATAAAACAATTGAAACTGTATGTGTATGTGTGTGTTTTTAAGTAAAATAAATAAATAATAATAAAGGAAATTGGGGAAAATTACCGTTTGAAATGTTCTCTAATTCGATCTTCTCTTATATTATCGGGCAAGTTTCCTACCCACAGATGTCTAGTCTCTCTGACCATTTTGCCTTAAACACCACATTGAGAAAACTTTGTTTGTTGAAGTGGTGCCACACATTTAGAGATGAAGAAAAACTTGACACATAAAAATTTTTTTTTTCTTCTTCCAACACTTTTAATTCACCACCACACACAATTTTAACCACAATCGTATTCCCAACATTATACCACCGTCGTTTTCCATCATCCCCATTCAAATATAATTTAACAAAAATAAAATACCAAAGATTTTCCAATTAAAATATTGATAATTAACAAAAAAAAAAAGAAAATTATATTCCTTTGGCTTCCAGATTTTTGAAGTGGCAGCAACAAAAACACTGACACACAAATAACAAATTAAAGGCGGCGGTGGTTGATTTTCATTTATTTGATTTGTTGTTTTCTTCCACCGAAAATCTGAATATGGTAGTGAAAGAAGATAGATAGATAGATTGTAGATAAGAAAGAAAGAAACACTAGATATTACACTACACTTGAAAATTTCACATGGTTCAATTCTGGGTGCTTCCTGTTTTCAAATAATTCTCTTTTCAAGGTAAAAAAAAAAACGTAGAAAAAAATTACCCAAATAAACAACACAGCAATAACAGAGACGAAAAATAATCACTCCAGTTAACACTGAATTTATTTCGGTTAAAATCGACGAATTTACAACACACTAGATTCAATTATAATTTTCTGGTCGCTTTATCTCTTTCTCACTTATTATTATTAATATTAGCACATTTCATTTTTCTCCCCACCACCCTTTTTTGATCACTTTTTTCCCGTATTTATTCCCCAATTTTTAAGCACAATTTTCACCCAATTTTTTTTATTGGGATTCCGTTGTATACACACAACAAACGCACGATTTTGTTCCACTATTTTCGGGGGAGTAAAATCGAAATTTTTCTCGGGTGAGAAATGGTAGAAAAACAATTTTACTTATCGATAATCTGGACACACTAACAACACCAAACACAAGTTAGAGGTGCGAGCGAGATATTCTCATTTTTTTGTTTTTTTAATAATAATAAATAATTACATACACAGCTCGATATTTTCGCTCTACACACACAACACTGGGGCTTGCGACCGCGACCAACTCGAATACTGCGTTGCTCCTCCTTTACAACAAGATTTTCGGCTACAATCCACGATGTACGTTATCGTAAAACTTGTAAAATCCCATATAACAGACAAGGAGATTTCCGAACGTATGTCGAAGTTTAGATCGGACGATTTCGTGTAAAATTGTACCGCTTTCCTTTATATTTTGTCTTTGTTTAATGGACTTTTCGGTCGCCTGTAACATTTCTATTAACTAAACTAAAAATATCGACTGGTATTTTATAAATGAATATTAACGAATTTTAACAATTTCACCGATATTAAGCGATTATTAGTTGTAATTAAAAATCAATTTAGATATTGTTTTGTTGTACAATTGGTAATAAAGTTGTGATTATTTGGAAAATATGGAGATTTTTGATAAACTACGTTCTAAGTGGGTTTCACTTAAATTTTCGATAGAAATAATGGAATTGTTCGATTAAAATTCGATTATTATGAAAATTTCGATTAAAATCGATAAATTTCAACTATTTCAATAATACGTTGTTGATTTCGTATAAAAATCTCGAAATAAGCCATTAATATACATGGTCGATATTTTCAAAATGGTTAATAGTTTGTTTTAATTGAAGCTTGGCCGAGTCTACTACTTTCTAAAAGGGGGACGGTCGGTTGCCATATACATTTTCGTCAAACGGTACCAAATTCAGAAGTGGAGAGATGGGTGTCTCGGTTCTGTTCTCCGTTCTTTTAACAGTGCACATCATCTTTGTTGTTGTTGTATATGTAGAACCTTATACCAGGTTTTTTCCGTCCGTTCTGTTTCGGTCGTTCGTTCGTTCATTCGTCGATTCGTTATAAAAGAATGGCTTTTTTTTCTCTTATCCCTCGATTATTATTAATTTTTTGCCACCTTTTTTTCTAATCTACAAAGTACAGAGATAGATTCTACCGTTTGTTATGTATGTGTGCCATTTATGTATGTACTAAACTTCAAGGGCGACACGTATAAAAGGGTTCTTTTCTCTGTTTTTTTTTCCCTTCCTGTATTCAATATAGGAAACAAGTGCACGGTTCTCAGCGCACCTCTATTGTTATATCTGTGTTCTTTATTGCCTTCTATTTTTAACATTGTTGCTAAAAGTAAATCGTTAATTGCATTTTAAATATATAATAATATAATTACGAATTAGATAAACAAGTTTAGATAAAATAGAATTTCCTGTACAATACATAACAATAAAAATTATTGTAATTACAAGGCAAAATCACAGATTTAATTAAAAAAAAACAACTGAAATAATAGAAAAAAATCATGGCTACCATTGCTTGCGCCACCTGCCGACAATTGAACAATAATAAAATGCTAGTTTCCTGCAATACCGACTAAGCTGCATTATCCATAATTTTAATTATAAATCTTCCTAGCAGATACTGTATGTAAATATATAAATAAATTAGATAATAAATAAAATAATTTTTGTATTTATTATAATTTGTTTATAGTATATGGATGAACATAAGTGTAAGCAAGACAACGTTGAGATTGTGTACTTCATTTAGTTTTAGTCGATTACAGTGACATCTCTATTTCTTGAAGACATCCATATCTAAACAACCGTCAGAAATTCGTGATTTTCTTCAAAAATCAACTTAAACTTTGTAAAGTTATGAAAATCATTCAAAATTTTGTTTGAGAATTATTTAAAAATATTAAATTCACCTATAAGTTTACGATTTTGGCGACATCTAGTGACGCGTTGAGAATATTTGTATTGGTAGGTCATGTGTAGTAGTTCAAATATATATTTATATTAGGTTATGTTTTTCTAACCTTACCGACTTGTTTACAATTACAGAACACGAATTAATTAAAGAATGAAGCTGGTAAGTTTTAATTAATCTAATTTATTTGTTTTATCAGTATTTTTTCCAGTATTGTTTGAGTAATGATCCGAATAAACCATGTCATATACTAACATTCAAAGAGATAACAATGATGCTAGATTGTGGTCTATCAATGCAATCTGTTTTAAACTTTCTACCGTTATCGTTTGTACCATCTAGTCGTTTATCAACATTGCCGACATGGATGCCGAATGATGTTACCGATTCAGATCTAGAAGGGGTAAAATTACTGTTTGAATCCACATAAATTTGTATCAATTCTTTTGTAGGAGTTAAAAGAGAATGGTGATCGGATTTTCATCGATTCACCCCCGGAGTTTTGTCCACCATTGAATAAATTGATCAATTTCGCACAAGTTGATGTTATCTTAATATCGAATTATTTGTGTATGATGGCATTACCGTTTATTACAGAAAAGACAGGCTTTAAAGGACGAGTATATGCAACTGAACCTACATTACAAATTGGACGGTAATTTTCAATTAATTTCGATAATTTCTAATCGATTTTACGATTTTTTTTTCTAGTTTATTATTGGAAGAATTGGTGGCTTATGTGGAACAGTGTCCTAAAGCTAATTTAGCAACGCAATGGAAGAATTTCATACACAAATTACGGTATCCGATCAGTGAATCTTTCAAGCCGAAATCGTGGAAGCAACTCTACAATATGAGCGATGTTAATGCCAGTTTGTCGCGTATCCAAATGGTTGGATATAACGAAAAGATTGTAATTTAACCATTGATTTTTGTTGTGATATCAATTGAAATTTTGTTAATTTAGGATATTTACGGTGCTTTACAAGTTGTGCCGGCCAGTTCGGGCTTCTGTCTCGGCTCATCGAATTGGATAATAACGTCAGATCATGAGAAGATCGTTTATTTGAGTGGATCGAGCACTTTAACGACACATCCACGTCCGATGGATCATCAATCGTTGAAAAATGCTGATATTTTAATAATGACCGATCTAACACAAACACCAATCAGTAATCCGGATTCAATGTTGGGTGTATTGTGTGTTGTTGTCGGTTTAACATTACGCGGTGGTGGTAACGTTTTAATACCGTGCTATCCAACTGGTGTTGTTTACGATTTATTCGAATGTCTATCGATTAAAATGCAAGATTTAGGCGTATCGAATTGTCCGATGTTCTTTATATCACCAGTCTCCGATACATCATTAGCTTATTCAAATATTCTAGCCGAATGGTTATCGAGCGTTAAACAAAATAAAGTTTATGTAACTGAAGAACCGTTCCCGCATGGTTTACTAGTGAAAAATAATAAATTGAAACATTTCAAACACATTTATTCGGATGGTTTCAGTACGGAATTTCAGGAGCCTTGTGTTGTTTTCTGTGGCCATCCATCGTTGCGTTTCGGTGATGTTGTACAATTTATAGAATTATGGGGCAATAATCCGAGGAATTGTATCGTCTTTACTGGTAATTATATTGTCAATTTATCGAAATTATTGATTAATTTGTTAAATTTTAGAGCCTGATTTCGATTATATAGAAGCTTTAGCGCCTTATCAACCGTTACAGATGAAAGTCGCGCATTGTGCCATCGATACATCATTGAATTTTACACAAGCGAATAAATTGATACGCGATTTAAAACCGAATTGTCTTGTTATACCGGAATGTTATACACAACCACCGATACAAACATCAAATTTAAACGATTATATTATCGAATGTAATCATTGTAATGTTATACCGTACAAATGGGGTGAAGTTATTAATTTACCGTTAAAACGTAAACAGGGTCAAGTTTTTATTGATACGAATGTGGCACAACAAATTGTACCGGTTGAAATAAAAGCTGGTATTAGTCTATCGACAGTTACCGGTAATCTATCAGTTAAAGATAACGTTCACAGTATTCAAGTAAGTAAAAAAGATTTATACAGGGTGAGTCAAAAGTAACGCATAATATTCATAGCTTTCTTATTTGTGGAAATTTCGATAACTTTTTATTTTTTCAATCATTTAATTGTGACTAAGCCAAAAGCATTTACCAGGCCCGGACTGGACAGGGCGGATAGGCGGAGATTTCTGCTGGTGCCAACTGTCTTTAGAGGGGATTATTAAAAATTCATTTCAGCTAAACGCTAAAGGAAGAAATTGCCTTGAGCTTCGATAGAACTTGTATCATTTGTGCTATTTGATTGCCAAATTTCAGCCTTTTAGTGCGAATAGTTTCAAAAATATGGATTTTTTAATCGAGCGTTGCAAAACTCAAGCTTTTACTCTCACAATAAAAGTCAAAATATTTGAAAAACCTTCTGCGCTAGACCAAAGTCCTTTTCAATTTTATTAAAGTGCTCAAAAATCTAATAAAAATTTTCCTTTCTATTTAAATAAGAACAAAAGGTGCCCTAACGGAGGTTGCTAGAATAAAGAAAACATTTTCTAGAGCTAGTTCAGGTGGAGAAACGGCTCCTGTTAAAGTTTTATCAATTTCTTGTCCTTCTAATGGTTCATCGTCAAGGCACACCCGGCATTTTAATGTATTTTAAGAATACCGGGTAAGTCACCTAAAATCAAAAGTTCTTATTGAAATTACCAAAAGATTAAAAAAATATTTCAAGGATTTGTAAGGTGGTACCTGGAGATTATTTTAGCAAAATTAGAACCTCATAGGTCATTTGGTAGTTGGTCAAAAAACGCTCGTTTTGAACAAGTTTGCGATTTTCAAAAACGAGCTAAGAATTACTCGTAAACCCTCCTAACAGTGATTTTTTAGATTTTCTCTATTACATTCTAGAAAAAAATGCGAACCATTCCCACCTGTTATAGAATAAAATGGGTAAAAATGTTCCAGAAATAGTGTATCATAGGTACAAGGTAGATAGATAGATAAAAACGATGAAATTCAGAAATTTCTTTTAAAAAATCTGAACAAATCAAGCTAAAAACCTTGTATTTAAAAAACAATACACACGACCGGTTTCGGCTAATTATCCATCA
>JAZBGW010000753.1:4877-20971 GCA_037464815.1 Mylabris variabilis | reverse complement strand
TCACCAAGACATTTTATATCTGAGTCGTTTATTTTAATTTGTTACACTATGAATAATTTCTCATCCTGCACTTCAACTCACAAATTCGCAACTCGACTCCGGACCTCTAACGGTCCATCGAATGCAACTTATTCGACATTGATTGGAATTTATCGTTATATCGGAATACCGTATATCGTTGCCAAGCCACCTACAACAACAACAATAACAAAACTAATGCCCCCAAATATCGATTAAACGAATCCTGTAAATTTTGCACTACTCTAGCGATTTTTTTATGAACGAGTCCTGTAAATTTTGCACTACTATAGCGATTTTTTTAGAAACGAGAAAACTTCCATGTTTAAACATTGTAATGATTCGAGTGTTGTTGGAGCCAAGATTTCCAATTTTTGTTCAACAAAATCGGAATGCTTCAAGTTGAGAATTTATCATTGTTGTAAGTTAACTCTTGAATGTATCCAATGCCTTTTGTGAATCAAAGTACATACATTGTATTCGTTCAAGAGCTATCGAATTTAGTATGGTCACATTTCAAAGGTTGGCTCATGAAAAACTGACCCAGTGCCGTAAAAATACAAGTTTATGGGACATTTGGAAGTATCCACAATTTATCACAATAGTAGAATCACAATAATTGTGTCGCTTTAAAATTGCCTACTGTATGACTAATTACAGTGCTGAAATGTAGTGAAACGGCCTCTCTAAATAATTATTCAAATTATAAACGTATCTTTTCGAGTACTTACCTAGTTGTATAATTATAATTGTACTAATGACAGTTACGGTGTTCTACTTGGAAATTTCTAAAGGAAATTCACATGATTTTTTTGTAAACCAACAATACAGATTAGAGTTGTGAATATGACTGATAGTTGAAACCTAAGGGTATACGCATTTTAGTAGTTATTAGATATCCTTTACCGCCATATAAAAAGATAAGAGGCAATCATTTTTTTGAATAAATTTGTGGATGTATAACGTAGAGGGTGGTTAACCAATAAATCATTCTGCAGACTTTGGCAGAATTCTGATGACGCTCATCTGAATATACCACAACAAAAAAAGCAGTAAATTTTACAATACAATTTAGAAAATCGGTTTTCATTATCATCTTTACCATGAATTTGTTAAAAACTACAGCCTTGATCCTCATTTTGTGCGTTATTTCGATTATATAATTCGTGCTAATTTACATATTGTTATGAAACGATTTTGTATTCAACCTCAAAAGGACATTGTTGTTGTTTGTTGTTGTTATTGTTGGTGTGCTCACGAGATAGTTTAAAAGAATTTTCTATGCAAGATAACGGGAAAAATCCATTAGCAGCCAAAGAATTCACTGCAGGCATAACAAGAGTTATGTAAACAGGCGCGGCATATCCTTTCTCTTCTCTTCTGAAAGGGCACTTTTGCCATCATTTATCATTATTTAAAGGAGAAAACGAAAACTATTTGGTTAAGACTATTAAAAGATATTCAATATTATCATCATATAATTAACGTTCAATTTTAAATTGATAGCTTAATTAGATGGTTGGAATGTCGAGTTTATAAGAATGAAAAAATTAACACACTTGTATTTTTATTTGTAGATATGTAATAGAAAAATGCCTTATAGGTATATGTACCTAGTTTATTTTCTGTTTTTATTACCTATGAAACGTGAATTGTATCCACGTGGTTATAGGACACCAATGAATAATGTAAACAAGTATAAATCGTCAGAAACGGTTGTTTCAAGGTGAGTTGGTTAATTTTTTCCTCGATATACACTCGAAGAATTGCAACAAATTTTTCCTCTGTTTGTAATTGTTTAAATTAGTTGTTAATAACATTTGCAAACTAATCTAAATTATGATTCATTTACTAGATTAACCTTGTCGTTTTTCATATAATTGTTATAAAATTCAATAGATTCTGATGAAATAAATTTCAGTTTGAAATCTGTTTTCGATAAGAAAATGGCAGGGCTATTATTACATTCGAAACGATTGAATAGTAAAATTGCCAAGTTCAACAAAGACGTTTCAATAAGAAAATATATAACCAGTAGTAGTAAGAGGACTTTATACGTTTTTGGTGCAACGACATTTATTGAAATCTTTGGAATTTTCACAATTTTCTCTATAGGTGGGAAGTATGTATTGGGAAATTGCTAGAGTTTTGTATTTTCACTGTATTATTCGAGATTTCAAATATAGAAATCAATTATAGAGCAATTTTCTTTTTCTTGTTGCAAAATTTCACCAGCAGATTCGTTATTATACACTATAGGCGCCAGAAATAGAAACATCGGATCCGCCCATCTATACTACTTACATATTAGATAGAAAAGGGAGAGGGAAAGTAGATGGTCTAAAAATTGGAAATGATGGCAACTATTAACAACCACCCTTAAAGGCCCTACACACTATCCGACCAAAACGAAATTGCTTCCACACCACCAGACCCGATTTGTGACACGCGCTGATAAAGTTTTCTCTAGAATGAAATCCAAAACAATTTCTTTTTCTGATATACCCACCTTCAATTGTTTGGTGTAAAAGCAACAAACAAAGTTACAGTACCTAAGAACGATACTGAGCATTATAAGCTTTATTTTCTGTTCTTCCCGCACTTCCTGTTGCCAACATCTAGTGAGAACGTACTTACCAAAAGCAAGTAGATTTTTTTTACATAATTCTTAGTGAGAAACGGCATTGTTGCTATCCTGTGCCACACCAGACCCGATCTAGTCGGACGGCTGGGTGATCCGAGATGTACAGTAGCCATCAAAAAAAAGAGACCGAGTCTTGAGCGAGAATTTCGCATATTTTCGTTAGTGTGAGTCAGGTTGTTTCTCTCGTGAGATTAAGAAGGTGGGTAGGTGGGAGGTATTGTAAAAAATTTGTAGAAAGTATTTTTTCTATTCAGGTAAATACCCAAAATGGCATCAGTAACCCAATCTTCATCGTCTAATTGAATATCTTTCTTCTTAAATTCTGACCTGTTAAGATTCTGTTAAATTGTGATGACCGCCCTCATAAGCTTGTTTTACACAGCCGCACAAGAGGTGGTCTCATTTTTATGATCGTCATTATACGTGACTTTAATGTAAACAAATTCAACAACCGACAAGCCTCTACATTATCCGATACCCACTTTGAACCCGATTTTTCATCCGGTCACCAGACTAAATCGGATAGTTTGTAAGGCCTTTTAGTCCTTTGACCAAACCTGTGAAAGGATACACCTACATCGGCCTTCAAACTTTCTAGTTTAGAAGACAACAATAACCAAATGTTGATGATTTGGTATTTTTGTCACACGGTATCCCCTTTGTTCCTGGAACATATCCTTCAAAATGCATTAGACACAGAAGAAGCTAATATCCTCAAGATATTTATGCAAGATAAGCGGGACTGGTGTTTTTTCTATGTGCCTAGAAGAGTAGCCTATAGTGTATGTCTGTATTCAGTTTTTGACAACAGTTACTTCTGCTTTGCGAGATCGTTTATCAAACGTTGAATTTCTAATAGTGTTTTGATTAAAATTCTAATCTTGTCGATTAATTCAACACAGACAGACTTGCAACTTTCTTACAAGCAAAACAGAGGTATAAAGCTCTTTGAGCTTTTATATAGAAGACGAAAGCCGTTTGTTTGAAACGATTAAAATGAGATGTAGGTGAACGTTATTTTCTTCTTCACCATTTAAATGCCATATTATTTATGTTACAATGCAATTTACGTAGCCACCTACCCGTGTCCATTTATGTAAACTTGTGGATTTTCTGTTAATTCCGAATGAAAATGTGGAAAGTTTTAAATTGCCAAATTTCCTCGCTTTTTATACGGCTGCCACCACAAAATACATCAACAATACTAATGATATCTACAACGCCACCCCCTATTTAAGGGCGTCGTTTACGATCGTTTCTCTTCATTTCGCCGTATATACATAATAGTTGAAAAGAAGAAAAAAGAAAAACGAAAATGTTGCCGGTTGAGAAAAATCCTCCAGGGTAATGTCCAAAATGTGAATGCTGTGAGAAATGCCTCCGGGCAATGAAGCTGCTGCTGTTGCTGTTGACGCGCACAGGGACCGTTTGTTGTATTTCTCTACAAAACACATACACGTACTGTGCGCGAGTTCTGGGGCGGGTGCGATTAGAAAGTGCCTTCATAGCTCGGATGTTCAGTGCGCGTTTCAGTCTCTCACCAACTTTTGTGTTTTGATAGACTATAGTGTTGTGTGGTGTTTAGAACGGACGACGACGACGACGACGGCGGCTACGAATACCCGACCCGGAATCTGTATCAAGGGGAAGAGAATTAAAACAACGCGCCCGATTCAAGTTGTTGTCAACCCCGTGAGATGAGATGTGAATAAGAAACTTTAATTTTGAAAAGTTAGAAAACCGGCTTATTGTCGCTGTAAAATTATAAAATACGGTAAGAATTTTTCCTAGATGAATTTTAATTGAGCTACGGGAATCCAAAGTTATAATTAAATCTGACCATGTTTTCGAATTTTCTTGGAAATAAACAATCAATTATGACATTTATTAAATGTTAGACGCATACTTTGAATTCTTTTATAAAATAGACTAGAATTTTTCTTACAACCTACACCGGATACTAATTAGAACGCCTTTAAGAAACAGTCATCTGAAAGGGAGCGCTTATTTTCTCGATTTATTATCACTGCTTCTAGCAACTTCAAACATCCTGAAATTATTTGAGACGACCACCACTGAAACCGTAATAAACAACTATATTTTTCCTGTTTTTTTCATCTAAATTGTTGTTATTTTCTATGTTCGCCGCGGACATTGCTGTCCTTCAACTAAATTCTAAGATATTATTTTTATATGTATATGTATGTCACCTCAATGCCAAATATTTACGTTCTACACGAAAATTCTTAGAGTTATTGACACAGGAATTACGTCTGCTAGGAAAGCTTTCGTGATTATTTTTACCACAATCAACCACAATGATAGGGATCAGCTTATTATTGATTTGCATTCATTTGTGTTACAACATAATGTAGAGAAAGTCGGTATAATCTTGAGTTTTGTTTGCATTTTAATTGTCGTTTATCCTCAAATTGTATGTGAAAGTAATGATTGTTTCCTAACAAAACTTGCAGCTAATAGAACCAATTATAGTTTAATTTGTTTTTATATGCATTTTTATCTAATAATTGCCTCTATATAGGAATTGTTACAATAAAAATAACTCGGTTTTATAATTGAAAACAGAAAAGTGTTTATACTTTCTATACGCACACAAGAATTATTTATTTCTTGATAATTAAAGTCGACGATTTCACTTGGAATTTTCAATTATAAGAGTTTTGAAGGCAAATTTTGCTCCATTCTCTCTCTGTTTTTTTTTGTTTATTTTATTAAATATTTTTAATAACATTTCTTACATTCGAACGATTCAGAAAATATAGCTCATTTATATACGGTATTAGCCGGGGGAGAAAACACGACAATTTCTTTGATGTAAAAATATATTTTAATATTATATCTTCATCTGTACTGCTACCGTGAGATGGTCTCAATTGTATCTTACTGAAGAAAAAACTGTTATATACATTTCTTTTTTAAATTGTAAACTGTGACAATGCTACAGGGTGGAGTTGGTATGCGATAAATGAATAAATTATTCAATCTCGTGAGGCGAATGTAAACATAATCAACTTTTTTTCTTATTCTTATAGTTAGCAGTTAAATATAACTATTATGCAACGTATTGAACCATTTCAAGAATTTTATTGTAAAATTCTAAAACAGCATTTTATGCATTGAATTTTTTTCATAATTGATCAATACAGTTAATAATTGTAATGATAATAACAATTACAAGGATAAAAATGCGACCTTTACCTGGACTAATTTGCATGATTTACCGTTGTGAATGATTAAATTTATTGAATTATTTAAAATAATTACAGCCGTTTTATCTAGGTTATATACACCTTCTAATCAATTACAGATCGAATTAGTAATCAGATATTTCCTCTGGACTGTCATGGTATTTTTACGAGCATGAGAACTGTTAGTGCTCTATTTAGATTCAAAATAATTCTTAAAATTCTCGATAATATCGTTGCAATCATCGATGCATTTATAAAATCAATGAATAATCAACAACACAACTCGTACACCTTCTCTACAATTTTTGTTGTTTTCAAGGATGTCGGCGACTGTATTTAATTTACAATTAACCAATCGAAGTGTTCCATTAAAGTATGTGTTGTTGTTGAAGAAAAAATAAAATGGAATGTTTCTTGTCCGTGTCAACAAATATAGAAGGATATTTTCCAGTTAATGTCAGAAATAGAGTTAGTTTTGATAAATTCCACCAATTTTCCTTTTTAGTTCGCTTTCTTTTGATAGTTACTGCGGTGGATTCAACACTTTATAAGACGATTCCATGGAAATATGAGAAATATACTGAAACGTTTATGCTCTAACGGGCCCAGTTTCTATTATATTTATTCCCTTTTATTGCCCAACTTGCTACACACTTTTTAATATCACCTCTCCATAATGACTTTTTATTAAACGAAACTTCTATCGAGAATTTCTCTAGACATAGTCAACATTACATTTAAGACAATTTTGGAATCGTTGATGGAAATTCTCTATAAACTAGTTAGAGAATATAGTTGGAATTTTCAATAGAATTTCTCCAGGAACAAGAGTTTCACTACAATTTTTTTATAATATCTGTAGAACATAATAAACTGAATCGAAGATGCTCCTTTGTTGCCGTCAAAGAGATCCAACATCTGTAAAAATTCAACCATAGTTATTGCTTTCTCCTCAAACATCCGCCAATTCTGTCGCAATATTTCTTCGATGCTCTGCTATCGATAATTAGATGGAAGTTTGTTTTATTGGCGAAAATCGGTGCGTACTCCAATTTTGTTTTGTATCATTTTATCTCGTTTATTTTGTTTTGGTACAGGGAATTCGAGTGCAAGCTAGTCACTTAATTGGATTCGTCTGTCGGTAATAAAGAGAAAAAACAATGTTCGACGGGAGGGTTTATGCCACTTTCATCAATTATATTGACGCATCGCTGATGTTTATTCAGTAAATATCATATTGAAAAATAAATCAACAACTGATGAATTATTAAAACCGAAAATCCAACACACAAATCTCAAGATATTACCAATTTCTGTTGGATAATTTTAATTAATCACGTAACTGCATTGAGTCAGTGGTCTGAAATCATATACAATCATCATTCGTTATTATTACTGTTGTTTATTTTAAAAAGTATTTGCATTGTTAATTAAATTATATCATATTTCTCGACGAATTTCCTGGTTCTTATTGTTGTTCTGCTTATTGTTTTTGTTGTTGTACTAATTACTTTTGAGGCGATGATCCAGGATTATGAGAATATTTGAACAATCAAGGAACTATTTTTTTCTTGTAACACGAAATCAACATGCCGTAGGCAATTATTATTAATTAATTGTTGATCGTTCATAATATTGACGAGAACAACAATTGTTGTCTCTATCGATCATCGTGATATTGTAGAATAATTGCTTTTTGTCTTCGTGTTTGAGAAAATCCCGGCCGTTTCATCGCATAGTCTGGAATGTCCAACGATACTCGTTTGTGCCTTGGGAAAAATATGTATTTTAACAGTCTCCAGTTTAGTCAATATAATCGTAATCTATGTGGTGATCCGAACCAATAAAAGTGTTGTAATAGAGAATTCAAATCGATATTTAGTGAGAAATATGGCGTTCATGATAATCTTAAAGCGTCGTGATTACTTCAATAATTCTAAATTATTCGATTATTGTAGGTTTTATGGTTTTGAACATAACATAATTACATAGAAAAACTAATCAATAATTTAACAAGTGTCAGTCTTATCTTTTGTTTAATAAACACAAATATTTCTCTTCTCATCTGAGAGCTGAATTATCATCGAAGAAATTAAAAGAGAAAGTTTCATCAATAAAGATAATTCTATTAATCGTTCTTGTTTTATCGTTGCTCGTAGTTAATAAGCTGTATAGACAAACAATAGTTACTTTAGCCTGTCAATCAAATAATAGTTCAATAGCCGGTAAATACGAATAATGTTTAGAAAATCAGGAAACAGGCTAACTGAAGCCAATTTAGTAGGCCAGTCGATTCTTCGATCCAGAACTCTGTCAACTGTACCAAACATAAACCGATTTGCTATTAATATAGAAAGGTTTCACTAACGATTCGAATTGGCTGGTTTTAAAATTAATCAATTTAAAGAGCGAGTGTGCTAGTTGAAGTACTAATCTCCAATGTAAAATCACTTTTCCAATACATGCTCAACATTCATCCATAAACTAGCTACAATTACAATAACTATAGTAGTGTGTTTAAACGGGCGGTAATTTCTAGTTTTCGTTTAAAGTTTAATTAAACCGACAATTCGGACGTGAAACATATGGATTTGAACGACGGTTATACAATATTATTCGACCAAATGCATCGCCGCTATTTAATTAAGTGGCAAATTAACAAAAAAATAATTGTTGAAAATATTAGCGTACCATGAAGAAGTTAAATAGTTTGAAGGTGAATTTATGGACGTACATTCTAAATTCTACCAAAATATAATTATTTCCTATATTAATATAGTTGCATGGTAGTATAAAAAAAATCAAAGTACTTACTGAAAGTAAGTGTTCAAGGATTACGCCATGGTCATAACGTGAACAATTCACAGCTTGTTTAGAGGAAAAACCGTGATTCGAGTGATTTTATATTTTTTCGAAAATAGTTATTTGTAACACAAGGCCAGAAATTGAGCTTTTGCGAGTACGAGTGCAAGCAGAAGTACTCGAAAAAGCTTAGTTCCTGTCGTGTGATACACAAGATTTTTTGTGCTGACTTTGTGAATTTTTTAAAAATATAATAAGATTGTTATTTACTCAAAAATGTTGGGGATTTTTGTGTGTTGGTAACATTGACAAGTTGAATTTAAAATCAAGATATCGGACTCCATGGCAGATTTGTTTTTTCTCATTTTAACTTTAAATTGTACTGAATAATTTTCTAAATTTTTTTTTTATATTTTTTTATATTTAAAGGCTAAGGTAAGCTACATTTATGTTTTAAGGAAAGTTTTAGATCGAAAATTTTTAATAATTTGTTAAAATTCAAAAACATTTGACAAATAGAATTGTCAAAATAGCAAAATCATCAATACAAGAACATAAAAGGTCACTATAAATTTTCCGGGCGGTTTTGAAGTATGGAAAATTAGGAATTCCGGACGGAGGCACCAAAAATACGTTTTTTTTTTCATTTTACCTGTTCACAATCAAATTTTCTCGACAACTTTTGTTAATATACATTTAATAAATTTCTTTTGATAAATTTTCTCACAACAAATAACACGAAAATATTTAAATCCTCTTTGGAAAACAATCGGACTTTTGTTAATTTGCATGAATGGTTTGTTGTTCTTCGTATATCCTTCAATTCAATTATTTCCGGGTAGCCGGCTTTCGGTGTTATTCACACAATCCACTGGCTTTACCAAAAAAAAAACACAGTACAACTAATAAAAACTGAATTCAGCAGTTTGAAACTTTTTTCCATATTCCCGTTCCGTTATATTCATAAATAATACAAGAAAGTAGCTTTTAAGTGTTTCATTGATAAACGAATGAGAGGAACAACAGCAGCAAAATATAATGTGTGACACCAGTGATATTAAAGAATCTTGTTGGAGAAATCCACTTGGAAAGTCTTTAAGTTATATAAAAGTGGAAAGTGCAAGTGTGCTCGAGATATAACTGCCTAGTGGAATATAGGAACGTTTCACGAATAAGTTTTTTGGAACAAGTTCAATTTTAAATTAACTTGTTAAGAGATAAAAGGAGAGGAAATTAGATTGTCTGCTAATTGGTTTGTTTTCGTTGAACCTGTACCATTGTTCGGTGATAAAAGTAAATATTTAGACTTGACTGTGGAAAATTGACTTTTTTCCTTATTCTCTCGTCTCTCAAATCAACATTTAAAGCATTAACAATACTGTTTTTTTCTCTTCGTCCATTGTTGGATTATCGAAAGACGACCAAGCATAATTACTTTTATTTTCGTTTAATTTGAATGATTCGGCAATTTGAAGCAATAGTGGCTTAAATCACAGTGACCACACCTTATTATCAATAAAATCTATAGTGTACGGTATGACGGGCGTTCTCTTCAAATCAAATATTGACAAGTTACATAACCGTGTATTAACAGGTGATTGATGTTAAAACGCTATTTTAAGAAACGAACCCACTCTATCTGTAACATAAATAAAAAAATTGACCCACAATTATAAATATATACCAAACTTTTTTGTTAACTAATAGAAATCTTTAATAATTCTAAATATATTGAAATTGAATTGATTAAAATCTATGAGAGCGCATTGATCTCGATCGGTTAGAAAGTTGTTCATTCACACCCAAGAAAAGAAAACCTAAATAACTAAACGAATGCAATTTTTTGTCTTAAGCAAATTATATCGGTTTGATTTTAATTAATAAGTGATTTGAAAGTTCTCTTTTTTGATACTGATAATTGTTTTTCTGTTCCAGTTCTAGTTTTTCAAATATGATGGATGTACAATAATCGTCATCTATTTTGCTGTTATTTGCTGTGAACTCTGTGCTCTTTCCAATATTGAGAAGGAATGCACCAAAAACGTGACTGATTTCGTTATTATTTACTCAAACA
This sequence comes from Mylabris variabilis, assembly GCA_037464815.1. Lineage (NCBI taxonomy): Eukaryota > Metazoa > Arthropoda > Insecta > Coleoptera > Meloidae > Mylabris > Mylabris variabilis. The sequence continues at coordinate 10,224 of JAZBGW010000753.1, read as the reverse complement.
ATAATCGACAACGAACGAAATTCAACTGTAATCAACATGGAAACTGAAGAACTCATCAAACTAGTCGATGGCATCTATAAGGTAAGATTTTTTTTGTTTAATTCAACAATTATCATTTGGTGATATGTGTTTTAACTATAGTTTGAATGTGTATGTTGGGAATGATTTCAAAATACGATAAAAGTGAAAATACGTACAATAGGAAACGATGAATGTACAATTCGATTTCTATTCTTGCATTATTATTACTATTATTACAGAGGTTAAAGGGGACGAATTTAATGGATGGTTGTTAGTAATTTAAATCCAACAATTTATCTAAACTTTATTGAACATTAGAATATCTTTGTTGATTATTATTATTCAAATATTTAATCTCGAGGACGACAATACCATCATATATCTTTATTGTTGTTTTCATTTCTCATCATAAATTTACACAAGGTTCTGTTTTATTTGTTCTTTATAAATGTAAATTAATAATGTTATTTGAATAAACGATATAATTTTATACATATAGATGACATCTTAGTGTTCATTAAACTGGAATAGTTGAGATATGGTCAAATAACATCTATCAATTTCGACTTAATCAACCGTATGAAATTAATAAATCAATGTCGTTTTATTCCGCTTTAAGCAGACGACAATTAATAGATTTTGATAATAAATTAATATTTGCCGGTAAGAATTGTGTTATTATTGTAAGCAGTGGCCGATTAGCAAACTTTTTCGGCTCGGGTAATTACTATGAAAAAATATTTTTAGTATCTTTTTAACTAGCATGGTGGCAAATCTTTCATCATTAATTAAGGATCACTAATACAGATCTGCCATATCCAAAGTTCGGGGTATATCTTCTTGCCCTATACATAGCAAAGTAGAAGGACCCAATCGCATATGAAAGATACTCAATTGCTTTTATTGAATTTTTGGTTTTAAGAGTCTACAATAGAAAAAGTCCTTTACTGCTCAAAAATTGAGTAGCCAGGATTACTGCGTCCTAATATCTAGGTTAAAGTGGAGGGAATTCAGGTCTAAAACTTCATAAAGGTGCCTCAATCATCTTTCCCATTTTATAGAAAAATTTGTCGAAAAATTGGTGATTTATAATCAAAATGTTTAACAATTTAAAACCAAACATGAGAATGTGGCTCAAAAATCGACCAAAAGTGTTCTAAATCTTATTCTCATGATGATGTAAAACTAGAGATTTAAACACAAATGTCCTAAAATCTAGATTAGAAGACTAGAATTTAGCTGAAAAATTAACTTAAAATTCGCCGAAACTTTGCGATTTTAGTGCAAAAACATGTCAAAAGCATCACAACTTTGCATTTTTAGATCCAGGAACAAGATTTAATTAAAATTGAAGTGTTCAGTTAAAAAATCCACTAAACTTAACTAAATCTCCTACTTTTGACAATTCAAAATGTCCAAAAATTTTAATTGAAAGTCAAGAGTCCAAATCAAAAATCGATTAAAAGTCTCCAGAGTTTTTTTACAATTCATTGCGAAAATTCGCTAAAAATCAGTGGCTTGTATTAATTAGTTATTAAAATCCAGACTAAAAGTCAATAATTTAGCTCCATAATAGATTCAAATTTTTTAAATTGTCTCCTTCATATTTGTTAGCAAAATTTATGCAGAATTGGTGATTTGTAACGAAAGTATCTTATTTTTTGAACATACAGGGTGTGCCTGAAAATGAAACCTGTGATTCTTTGACTGTTTCTAAGAAAAAAAGTTCACAAGAACGTAGGTCCGAATACGCACCATTTTCAGTGTCAAAAAATAAAAAAAAAAACATCTCAGAAACCGTTTGAGATACAGGACTCAGCTCTTGTCCATGTCGTACCATTCATTTTGGTCACTTTGTGAGTGCTGTTCAATTTATTTTAATATGCCAGTGGCGAAGACTTTAAGGTTCTGCAAGTTTTTTTTGCTCCTGATTTCTGCGGCACTGAGAAAATTTTAATTTTGTAACCACAATTAATAGCGCCAATCTTTTCTACATAAAAAGGTACTCCTGGTCAAAAGATCTAATCTGGCCTGTTTAGAGAAAAACTTCATTTTATGATGCAGAACTCGTTTTGGGTATTTCAAAACATGTATCTGAAAATGAAGGGTATGATTCATTAAGTCACTTTAAGAAGAAGAAATTGAACAAACACTCATAAAGCAACCAAAATGAGTAGTATGACGTTGATAAAAGCTGTGTACTGTATCTGAAGCGGTTTTTGAGATATTGTGAAAAAAACTAAAAAAAAAACATGTTCTTTCACACCCTGTATTTCGAATACGGTGCGTTTGCGGACCTATGTTTTGGGAAACTGTTTTGCTTAGAAAGAGCCAGAGGACCTAAAGTTTCATTTTCGGGCACATGTTTTAAAATCTTCTGCATATTAAGTCGTCATTTTGGCGTTCCTGTGAAGTGCCGCCTTCAGGTAGTGTCTGAGTTGCACTAATGACGGTCCTGTCTTTAAGTACCTCCACTGATTATCAAAAAACGTAGCCAACAAAAATAAATTGCATAATAGAAACACAACACAAGAGAATGAAGCAGTTAAAAGGCATTTTTTTTAGTTTTGCTAACATACGATTCACCGGACATTTGCCTAGCGGCCCAGCGGCCCAGTCCGCCACTGATCGTTAGCTCTCAAAATAAATTCCGTTGAGATAATCCTAGTCGAAAACCAGCTGGACGATTTTTTACATAAAATCCTCCAAGGTGTCTGATTTAAATGAGACACGTGGTATAACAGTACTGCACCACTATTGTGGTATAAATCGTGTGTAGTTGTGGTGGAATTTCATTTGGTTTAAACGAAAAAGTTTTAACGATAGCGAAATTAGGAAAGTTTCACTGGAAACATTCAACTATTGTTGTAAATTAATAATAACAGAACGAGAGCCGGTTGGAGAAAGAAAAAACTGATAGACCGCTTTAAAAAACCTATAAAAAGTACCTCTGACTTGAATACGTAAAAAAATAACGACTCGTTACATTTTCTTTAATAAATCAGTCCCGGTAAAAATTACTGGCTGATTTAATAATAATTCACCCATTGACAAATGTGCATGTGTTTCGATAGTTTCGTTTTTTAGAAAAAAAAATGAATTCATTATCCATGTCACGTTCAATTATCATTGTTACTTGTACCGGTGACAACGTGTGTTGAAAAATCATCAACATTACACCTTTTGCCATTAATTATAGTAAAATTTACCACTTTCGCTTGTTGTTGTTATTGTTGTCAGTTATTTAAGACAGTAATTTTGTTAAAAGAAAATGTGAAATGTTGTTATAATGAAATTTAACGACAGTCGTCAACTGTTAAATGTCCATTTGAAAATAGGGCAAATTCTGTTTTTTCTACGGCTTCTTTTCACAGTTAATTCAATTAATTCTTGATTATAAAAGTTTAGCTTTTATAATTTTCTAACTGTGTTAAAGCTGGAAAACTTTTTATCACTATCGTTATATTTTATATGAATACGGAAAAAATGCGCAACATTATCGAGATTTATTCGAAACGCTGTTGGTTGTCTTATTATTTGTACCTTATTTGGATCTGATATAAACACTTTTTTTATTTTATTAAATATAGTGGATCACCTTGTAGTATAAACCATACTTTGTATTTATCAATTTGTTGTATTTTTTTGTACAACAATCGTAGACAGTAGGCGATTAATTTTATCCTGTTATTATTCCTATACTGACCTAAATCCGTACTAAAGAGGATAATTTATTGGAACGCTATAGATGGAGATTATGCGAATATATAAATTTGCTATTTATCAAAACATTTGTGTAAATAATTTGAATTTTTTATTCTGTATTTGATGGAAAAAGATTCGAATTCATTTTCATACATCATAGCGGTTATACATTTAGATTTCTCTTTCTGTAAGATGTATGTCAATTTGTGTGGTGTTATTCCATGTTCGTAGGAAGAGGTGTGTTCATTTGACCAACATTATCCATATTATCCACATTTACATCTATATAATATTCATAAACGACCTACATTAACCAAAATGGAGATAAACATTTGACTACATTTATCGATCTGTTCTAAATTTCCAACAATGATTCCACTCAACTGGATACTGTATTAGAAAACACAAACGATTGGATTTGTGTGTGTATTTGGAAGAGGAAAAAATTATTCAATTGGTAAATACAGTTAGTATGTGGAAGGAGCAACAAAATAAAACTGAAAAACGAACGGGAATCGGATAGTTTCCAACTCAATGGATGTGTCGATGTTGACATGAATACAGATCGAGAAATATCGAAAAATATATAGCTTTTATTGTATAAGTATCTATAAGAAAAAATTATTTAAAAATAACTAAACAATAGAGTTATTTGGTTTATCGAATCGGGTGGATTCTATTAAATGACGAATCTAATGTCAGATGGGGTAAAATTTCAACATTTCATCAATAATGCTATTGTCGGCAATTGGATATCGCTGCAAATAAGGCCCTTTGTAGTTATACCACAGAAATTTCGGTATTACAGCTCATCTTTCTACACCGAAAGCTACGTTTAAAGGATCATTGAATAGCTTAATACACCGGGTGATTCACCTAAAACGAAATTTTCCTATGACAACTCGCATTATTTGGCCAGGTGGCGATTTTCGAAAACGAAATAAACACGCAAAACGACTTATGTTGTTAGCATGACTCGACGATCCTCCCATCATTGATTTTTTTAGGTCTGCTCCACTGCATTCTTGGAAAAAATGCGAAACATTCCCACCTGTTCCGGAATAAAATGGAGAATCAACGTTGGGGGATCTTCGAGTCATTCTAAGTCTAAGATCATCAGGAACGAGCCTTTTTGACCAACTACAAGGTTCAAATTTTGCTAAAATTTCTTTAGGGGCCCTCTATAAATTCATGAAGTATTTTTCGATTCGTTCGACAAATGATGGGAGTTTCCATGAGAGATTTTCGTTTTAGGTGAATCTTATGAAACTCCTGCTCGAAGTTGGCGAGCGATTTGAAAGGATTTGTAGGGGGGTAGGAGGACTGGAGATCATTTGACAATGTTGCAATTTTCAAAAACGAGTCAAGCATATTTTAATACACCGGGTGATTCACCTAAAACGAAAATCTCTTATGACAACTCCCAGGTCGCGATTATCGAAAACAAGCTAAACACTCAAAACGACTTAGAATGACTCGGCGCTCCTCATATCATTGATTTTTTAAGTTTGCTCCATTGCATTCTATGAAAAAAATGCGAAACATTCCCACCTGTTCCAGAATAAAATGGGGAATCAACGTTGGGAGGATCCTCAAGTCATTCTAAGTCGTTTTTCATGTT
>JAZBGW010000752.1:0-20981 GCA_037464815.1 Mylabris variabilis | reverse complement strand
GGGTGTACTACCTCATATAACGGGGGTTGCTAGAACAATGAGAATATTTTCCAAAGGTACAGTGGCATTTAAAAAAAAGAGACCGACTCTTGAGCGAGAATTTCACATATTTTCGTTAGTGTGAAGCAGGTTATTTCTCTGGTGAGGGTAAGAAGGTGTGTAGGTAGGTAGTGTTGGAATCAGTTTCAGCCATAGCAAAATTTGTAGAACCACCCTCTTTACAGAAAATAACATTAACTGGATTCCAAATACATATGTTTGTATATTTATATAAGGTAGAATAAAGAAATAAATAAAACGAAAATACGTAAATGAATCAACAAAAAAATAAATAATAAAATATAATACAAAAAAAATAATAATAAAGTAAATAAAAGTATTAAGTAAATAAATAATATAATTATAAGTCAAAACCAAAATGAGAAAAGTGTATTAATGACGTCTATTAATACATCCTTTTTAAAAAAGAGTGTATTATTGACGTCTATTAATACATTCTTTTTTAAATAAAATAATTCATTAATATTAAAATTTAAAAAACGGCCAATGAAAAATCAAATTTTGCAAAACATGTGTCAAATAATCATAATTTTAATAATATTTCTACACTTTATATTCAAAATAATGACATTAATTTAGATTTTATTGAACAATTTTATATTTCCTTATTTAAAATAAAAGAACTAATCGAGATAACTTAATAAATGAATTGAAACAATTTAACTTTAAAATTTTTCAAAATATAAAAATCGATTTTTAATTTCACTCTAATAATTCAATTATATCTCTTATTTTTATTTTATTAATTTTAATTTTAATTATATGATTATTTGATAATCTTTCACATTTTGATAATAACATAAAAATATTTTTAAACATTGATACGTAATAATATTTTATACAATAGAACCTTTCAAGGTGCATGTTCCAAAGCTTTTTATTTTGGAAAAATGTGATAAAATTCTGAAGAGAAAACTCTTGGATCCGGTTAGACGTAATTAAAAATTAAAGTGAAAAATACTGAGTCTAACCCATAATTTACTTTACAAAGTAAAATGAATTTTTATTTTTTATTAATTCTATACACAAAAATATTAAATTTACTTCAGAAATAATTTCTTAATTAATATTTTTATTTCAATCTGATTTATTTTATTGGCACATTCTTCTCTTTTCGTTATTATTGTTTGGTTTTCGTATTCATCTGCCATTTTTTATTTCGTGTCCAAATTTCGTAAATACACAAAATAAACTTAGTAACTCCACCCTTTCTTTCTGATTGAATACCTTTCTTCCTAAATTCTGACCTGTTAAGATTCTACTATATTGTTGTGACCACCCTCAAAAGCCTGTTTTATACAGTCGCACACGAGGTGGTCTCTTTTTTTTAAACGTGACTGTACTTCAGGCAGCAAGATGGCTATATACCAAATTTTAGAAACATTCATCAGTTAGAACTTCTTATATTTTTAATGTTCGATCACTAAGACACACCCTGTATACAACACACACAATACGGCAAAGAATTCATAATTTCGAACAGTCTGTACACCGGAAATGATGCTTGAATGATCATCTTTGCCGTAAACTTGAATACATCATCACATTTATAGTTGGAATGGATGGAGAATTGAAAATAAAGCAATACATCTAGATTTCATCTTTATATAAAAAGAGTCTCGATACTACTATTTATATACAATTTCTTTTCTCTGTTGATGATCAAATCTTAAAAATTTCCTACAACAGTCACTATCTATTATTTTCTCTTGATTGGACACGTCGAAAAAGTTTCAACAGTGATAAGAATGAACGAAAACTTGTTCCTGTTATCCGGACTATAGTCATCTAACAGTGAACTAACTAGAAACTAGAGAAATTGTTATCATTCTATAAGAACTTGCAAAATTCAATTCTATATTGCAAATCAATAATCGTCGAATTGGATCGAGTTGACAACAGCAAAATTGCCAATATATTTTAATTATAATGCAAATACTACTGTATTTTATTAAATATTGAACAAACAAACAAGCAAGCATTTCATCAATCAATATAATAGCAAAAATAAATAGACTGTTACTATTTATTGGCATTTTTATTATTCCTGTAGATTTTCAACTAAACTGCTGATTATTCATCATGACTTTTAGTTACTGTAAATTGTTCCCAGACTACTGCCATTATTGTTATTGCACACAAAGTAGGAGTACTTAACGATTTTACTACATTATCACGAATGCAGGTGCTTAAAACTGTAGACAATGAAATCGTGTTGAATGGTAACTATTCGAATATCTGTTGGTCTAATAGTGGGATAATGTATGGTGTAATATATGGGGGGCATTGAGCAAGATAAAGACTGAAATAGAGAATTTTGAAATAATGCTATGAATACGGATGAGACGTTATTAACCATTGTCGGAATGGATGTAAAATGACTTGAAGAATATAAAGACGATCGTAATGATAATAATAATAATAATAGTAGTGTTGTTGGTTGATGTCTCTATTACTAAAGTGGTAGACAATTTTATTTTATATTTTTACGACATACGATAAATTTACTTTTATTACCTGCTTATTAAAGTTTGATAATTTAATTTTTTCCGACTTTACACCATAATCTTGAACGAGCCCATCTATTATCCGAAATAAATTTGTAAAAAATTGTAGAAAAAGAATAATGGTATTGCATTACTACAACATAATGCACTCCATCAAGTTTAAACGTAAACTTTCTATCTGTGGCTTTGTGTGTGTGTATGTGTATGTGTTGGATAAGTAAGCCAAGCATATTCCCAGGGCTCACATCTCACCTTGTTACCTAACCGTCACCCCTGGAACCGGAACTTGCTAAACTCACTTACGCCAGCGGTGTATCTAATTGTTCACTGGATCAAACTACATAGATACAATAACTTTGTAGTTGTAAGAATAATAAACAATAATATAATATTGTAAATAATAAGAATTTAGAGAAAAATTCAATTAAATCCATCCATATTTGTTAGAATAGAGTAGTTTTGTATTGTGAATTGAATGCAGAAATGGTGGATGCGCCGGGAGCGGTTATTATGCCAAGCAGCCTGTCCACTTGTAACAGGGTCAAGATTCTTCAAGAATCCTACTCGCAATACATAAAAAGAACGTCTGTTTCTGTTGTCTCGTACAAATTCTACGAGTTGTTAAATTATGTAAAGATATAGCAAAATCTTCAGATCTTCAGTTGAAAATATTCCATTCTGATAGATAAATTTACGTACAAAAAGTTTTGATAGATTGAAATATCGAATATCAAATATTCATTGTGTATTATTAATTACACGAAAGAAATGGCACAAAGTCAAGCCTACACAATAATGTGTTTTGTTATTTCTTTGTGATATAAAGAAACTTTTGGAGCTGGAATTCTCGGGCTCGGACAAAAATGACTTTAGAATTTCATCTATTCAAGATTCAACATTCTAAAGAAATCAAACCATTTATTAAAACATGTTGTACGTAAATTTAGTGGAAGAGAAATTCTCATTTCTGAACCTCATTTGAATATATCAAAATTGAGATATTTGAAATTAGATTTTTAAATTACTTGCCAACTCCTGTTAAGTATCCACCACCGTAATTATCTTAGACTATTCGTACAACTAAAAGAAAAAAAGAGTTCAAACTTGTGGTTGATGGAGATTTAACTTAATTAAAATTCATAATTAACGCTGATTCGTTTCCATAATTTCGAGCTATCGAAATCAATTTCCAATTAGATTCTGTGAATCTCGGTATGCTGTTGTCGTAAAATCACATGTCAGCCTCTCTAGAGACATATATTTTGAACAATAAACATGCTGTCAATACTGATATTGTTGCAAAATGCAATACAACTTGATCTGACAATACCAATGCATTTGTAATTTTACAAGACAATCCTTTAGCTTAGGTAAATCGAAAGAAATTTCAAAGGCTTCTCCAGTTCCTGCTCGGCTTTTATTCAAATGAGACACGTGCAAATTACAAAACTACTATTCGTCCAAATTTCATCACATCACATCTTTTGAAGTAGATGAATATTAATGTGGACGATGTACGTTTGTAAATATAAAAATCACTTAGTTATAATGGAGAGTAGTAATATTCTAGGATCTAAAGCATCACGCAATATTAAATCCCATACAGAATTGTATAAACTTACCTTTGGTGAATTTGTCCTTTTTGGTACATCATTTGTGTGTGTGTGTGTTCCATCTCGGAGATACCGCATCCATAATAGAGCACATTAAATTTTAATAAAGCAGTCAAGGGCTGCACATCCACATCAAACCTTTTTCGCAAATTCGACAGTTTAAGTTCGTGCTTTTTCTCGTATCTATCAATCGGACGTTTCAATACGAAAAGCAACAAAAAAACAAGACCACCGTGGAAGGGAAAAAAAAATAACAAAATTCATGATTTTTGTGCTCCCTCTCACAACATTATTGAATAATAAAGAAATTTGAATATTTATTGGTAATTCTATGGTTTCAATTTTGGAATGGAAGTTTTCAAATCAAATTCTCGATAATAAATGGAAATCGATCCGAAACAAAACTATATATGAATAGACTCCGATAATATTAATATTATTATTATTATTGTTAAAAGTTGGAAAGTAATGATATATGGTTTTTGGAGGGTTTAAAACAAATATCCCCTTATGAATAGAGACGTAGGATTAAACTTTCAGATGACTGCCAAGAGTTCAAATTTATGATTTTAATGACCACGTATTATGACATTTTATCCAGCTTACAGTTGGACAACAACAGCACACAACCGAAAACCAATGATTATTAAAATTAATTATTAACTATGAAATGGTGTGGTGTTGGTTTAATTAACTTGTCAGTTAAATCACCTGTACGATGAAAGCGTTTTTTGTCGTTGTTGTAAAAAATAGAAGAGTAGAAATAAAAAAGAACGAAATTTTGTTGTTATTTAAAAAAAGCAAGTTCAAAACTGTTATCCATCAAAATTGGAACGAAAGTCTCAAATTACAACGGCTACAAAAGCACAACGAGAAAAAAAGTGGAGATTAACTTGATAAATCTATCATATTTTCGACGATTACAAAGCTTCTCTCTTTCTTTAATATCAGTAGTTAAGGGGTTTCGTGGTTGTATTGATTTTCGATTTTCAGACATGTCCTCGATTCCATCATCCAAACTAAACTAGAAATGACGAGATTTTCATTGGCGATAATAAATTTTATCGATTCTTGTCAAGAATTTAAATCGTCCATCATTTTGAAATGTCACAAAGAAATTGGAATTTATTTGACCGAATCTAGTCGAAGTCTGTATGCGTTTGACGAATTATAAAAGAAAATACGAACGTTCTCATATCGATTACTATATTACACCAAACTTCTTCTGTAACTGGCATTGTGATAATGATGCATCCTCGCGGCTTTGAATGCGGTTAGTGTCCCCTAGAGCATCATATTGGCGACGTCTCTGTTATATCAGTACATCAACAGGATTTCTCTTCATATGTATTCCTATAGTAGAGATTCGAATATGTTGTTGATGTGATGTTATTATTACGAAACTACACAATTTCAACGAACATTAAATTTCGCTTATTCTTTGAAATTGACATGAAATGATAACGAGCGAAAAATTCGAATAAAACAACAAACTTCAAGTTTTGTATCTACCGGGTGATTCATGTTATTAGACGAAAAGTCTTATACCAACTCCCATTATTTGGTGAGTCATTCGAAGAACATTTCAAGAATTACAGGGCGTCCCCAGAGAACATTTAAGCAAAATGAGAGCATTGTAGCTCATTGAGAAGTCGGTCGAAAAACGCCTTATTTCGAAAATGTCACAATTTCCCCCGACCAACTACACACGTAAACCGACTAAGAATGGCTCGCGAACCGGTTTTCGCAACTGTATATCTTAAAAAATGAAAAAAACATGGTGGAGATCGATCGTGGAAAAATGAATAAATCTAGTGTGAATTTTCTCTGTTGTCTATTTTTAACTTGATAGGGTAAGATTGTTTATGTTAATTTAGTGTTTATTGCTCTTATTCTATTTTCTTTTAATCTAAAAATAAAAGTCGCGTAGTTTTATTTGTCTTTAATGTTTCCAATGTTAAGGATTTTTTAAAAAAAAACAAACACTTAATCAGAATAAACAATCTCCCCCCAACGAGTTAAAAATAGTAAAAATAAATAAACGACCTAGTATAAGGATGCCGGAAAATCAGTGTCCTCATTTTCGAAAGAATCCAGTGATGAAAAACGAATAAAAACTATTTTAATAGGCTCTTCTAATCATTCTTAGTCCTTTGACGGGTATTTCCGGTTAGTGAAGATCACAACTCGTCCTTTGACCAATTTCCCAATGAGCTACAAAATCCTAATTTCGCTTAAACGTTCGCAGGGGGCCCCCCTATAAATCCTTGAAATATTTTTCGAATCGCTCGTCATATTCAAGAATTGTTTACTGTTTTTAACTTGATAGGGTAAGATTGTTTATGTTAATTCAGTGTTTATTGCTCTTATTCTGATTTCTTTTAATCTAAAAGTAAAAGTCGCGTAGTTTTATTTGTCTTTAATGTTTCCAATGCCAAGGTTTTTTTAAAAAAACAAACAAACACTTAATCAGAATAAACAATCTCCCCGCAACGAGTTAAAAATAGTAAAAATAAATAAACGACCTAGTATAAGGATGCCGGAAAATCAGTGTCCTCATTTTCGCAAGAATCCAGTGATGAAAAACGAATAAAAACGATTTTAATAGGATCTTCTAATCATTCTTAGTCCTTTGACGGGCATTTCCGGTTAGTGAAGATCACAACTCGTCCTTTGGCCAATTTCCCAATGAGCTACAAAATCCTAATTTCGCTTAAATGTTCTCTGGGGGCCCCCCTATAGATCCTTGAAATATTTTCGAATCGCTCGTCATATTGATGGATTGTTTACTATTTTTGACTTGATAGGGTAAGATTGTTTATGTTAATTCAGTGTTTATTGCTCTTATTCTGATTTCCTTTAATGTAACAATAATAAAAGTTGAATTAATTAAAAATAAAGAACATAAAATTATTTATTATTTTCTATATTAGCAGGACCGGTTTCGGACTTTAGTCCACCTTCAGCAAGTTTCCAAGTTTTATACATACGACAATACTATAACAATGTAACTACACTGCACTTGATTAAATATGAATTTTTAATTTTTATTTTTACAAACGATCCAATTATTTATTTTATTTACAGAAAAAAACGAATAGAATTAACGATTTTTTAGTATGCAAGCACGTGCTGTTAATTTTCTAGAATTTTTTACAAATTTTCGTAAGTCATGCGTATTGGTATTCATTTTGATAATTATTGAGTTCAATACCACTTGTTTCTCATAAGAGAACTAGCAATTGGTAAATAATAAAAGTCACGTAGTCATATTTGTTTCTAAAATTTCCAATGTCAAGGATTTTCTTTTAAAGAAACAAACACTTAATCAGCATAAACAATCTTCTGTCATCGAGTTAAAAATAAGTAGTAGAAATAGCTAAACGAGCCCGACACTCATAAAGTTCTCGGAAAGCCAGTTTTCCCACCTTCTGTAGCATCCAGTCATGAAAAACGAATAAAAACTATCTTAAGACGATCTTCTAGTCATTCTTAGTCCATTGACGAGTATAACTGGTTAGTGAACATCGCGATATTGTCGGAATAAAGCGTTTTTTGACCAATTTCCCAATGTGCTACAAAGCCCTAGTTTCGCTAAAACGTTCTCTGTGAATCCTCCTGCAAATTATGAAATATTTTTCGAATCACTCGCCACATACTGGGAGTTGCCATAAGAATTTTCCGTTTAATACGAATCGCCCGGTATATTTTCCAATAATATAAACACGAGGATCGTTAGAGATAAATTACTAATTTGAAGAAGGACGATTTTGGAGCAATCCAAATAAAAAATTCAATCTATAAAAGAGCAAACAAAACTGATTAAATAATTTTCAAGTTGGACTCTTTCCGCATTATTTAACAGTGTCCTATTTAAATTCAAATTTGACACTACAATATCCAAAAGAAGGATCACTATTTTATTTAAAAGACAACAAATCCAATATAAAGAATGTGAAACTTTATAAAATGTTACATTTGAAATTCTATGGAGAATTAAATCATCTACCTAAGAAGAAAACGATGTAATTTCCACTTCTATCCGACTGTGCAACGAATGAATTGCGAATAAGACGGATAAATATAATCAACAGCTTTCAGATTACAATAGAATCTCTAATGTTAAATATTTAGTATTAGATCAACGTATAAACGATAAGAATGAACAAAGGGCGTGTGAATTGGTAAAGGTAAACGACTGAAATAAAGTCGTCTGTGATGAATGGAAAGTTAATTTTTAAAGACGTGATAACAAACATTGTACCCGTCCTTTAAAGAAGCACATACAATGGCGGATTTCATTTGTACAAAACGTTAAGTATTCTTCGTATGTACGAAAGAAGTTTTGAAGGACTTAGATAAATAGTGTTACCCGAAGGAGTAGCAGGAATGCAACTCGGGGGATCTATAACACGAATCGTCCGACGAAAATCCTCATTGTAAAATCGCACAAATTCTATTTATCTACGTGATTTTTTATTCGACAATCGTACGATAAACAAACGGATTATTTTAATCCATCAGAGATGTTTCTTGTATAATTTCAGTTTTGTTTGTATAAAATATGGTAAGATAATCGATAATATTAGAAATTTGACTGTTCATTTACGAATTCTTGTGGGATTCGGTTCGTTTTTCAGTCTTGAATTCGTTGTTTTATACGTCGTCTCTTGAGGTGGTTTTGTTTCTTTTGTTGACACTTTTCCATTACGGAAACACGAACAATATCATCACATAAACCGTCTTGTAGAGTGTGATCGACGATAAACTGCATAGAACACCGTTCGATACGTTAATAATAACGGCGCACTTCAATTTAACAGTGTTCTTGAGGGGACTAATTGAAAAGTAAGCCATCGAACGAGTTTTATTAGATTAAATATTTAAGAGAAAAGAGCCTTTGACGCCCACATTTTGAACGTCAGGTACTGTAAATCGGCGATAACAATCCATGTTAAAGTTTGATTTTCGGATAAGTGCATCAACTAGAAGCGGATTAGCCGGTCATTTCGAACTCATTGCCGGAATTACGATGAGAACACTTTTCAACACACACACACACAATAATCGATAGATACGCCCAGACACTATCATAATTCAACTGGTTATTATAAGTCATTTTTCTCGAATTGTTCCACACCATCAGTTCAACTTACAATATAGTGGATTAACATTTAAATTTATAGAATCAACATGATGTACCCCAGCCTACCATCTCTGCCAACATAATGGAAGAATATTCACGGAAACGCCATATGTGATATTTTATTCAGTTTTAATCAGATGAAATATTCACCGACTCTGAATATCGCCCAAATGCTCCAGCATTGGTCTTATAGACAAAACGATATTTTCCACGATTTTTCGATAAAATCCAAGATTGAGACAGATACCTGAAGGCTTCCGATTTCACGGTATTCCACTCGAGTTGTGAAGATGAAACGGTAAAAAGAGGATCTTGGGAAGTTGCAGTATGGCACACTTAAGGGGATTCCGGAGACATTTGTCGATTCGGCCTGAGAAAATAGTCAATCTTTAAACAGCGATTATTCGCTTGTTTTTTAAGATAATGTCAAAAATTGACTTGCGTTGGATAGAGTATTTCAATGAGCACGTTCTAAAGCTTTTTGTTTTGGAAAAAAGTGATAAAGTTCTGAATAGCAGAGAAACTCTTAGACCCTGTTTTTTTCGTACATTTTCCTCTATAATTTACTAAAACTTGGCTAATATTTCGATTTTCAGTATATGTCAGGTGAATTTAGATAGCAAATTGAAAGAGCTTTCCAAATTTCCAGAATTTTCCCGACATGTTTGTTAGTTTTCCGATAACTGAACAAAATTTAAAAAAAATTCCAATATTGATGCTATGCATAATTTTTAAAATAGAAAATCATATTCTCGGATTTAGACAAGTAATGTGAAAGACGAGAACACGAAGGTTGCTTAAAATCCAATTTTGAAAAAGTGATTTTCACGGAAACTTTGAACTTCTTTTTCACCTATTAACAAGTATTAAAATTAATTAATTTGGTTTTAGATTGATATGAAAATGTTGTAAACGTTATCTACTTCACCATCAGTTATAGGAAAACTAATAAACATATCGGGAAAATTCTTGAAGATTTGGAAAGCCCTTTCAATTTGCTATCTAAATTCACCTGATACATATTGAAAATCAATGATGTTGAACAAGTTTGAGCCAATTATGAAGGAACATGTACGACAAAATAGGGTCCAAGAGTTGTCTCTGTCATTCAAAATTTTATCACATTTTTCCAAAACAGAAAGCTTTAGAATATGCAGTTTGAAATTCTCTATCCAACGCACGTCACTTTTTGACGATATCTTAAAAAACAAGCGAGTAATCGGTGTTTGAAAATTGACTATTTTCGCACGCCGAATCGACATATAAGTCCGGCATGCTCTTAATGGAAAGCTGGAGTCTGGCCCCTATTCAATGTCCAAAAAAGTGAAAATTTTTTATTTTTTCAATCATCGATTTCTCGCTTGTTTGCTAAGATATTCAAACGCTGTAATCAATGTTGAATTATGCGTTTCACGGCGCTTCCGATAGATTTTTCCATTTCGGAAAATTTCCACTAAATTCCAAAATGCAAAGGAAAATGTCAGAGCATGTTAAAAAAACTTAAATCACGCAGTTTTTGCCATTTTAAAGATAAAAAATCGTACAGCAGCTTGTTTGAAAGCTTATTCACGGACGGAAGGCAGACGGTTTCCGAAAAATCCAATTTTAGAAAATCGAAAATGTTTGAAAATTTTCGTTGTCTTTTTCAATAACTTTTTTGATTTTCAAAAATTGGATATTTCGGAAACCATTCGCCCTCTAGCCTTAAATAAGCTTTCAAACAAGCTGCTGTACGATTTTTTATCTTGAAAATTGTAAAAATCGCGTGATTTAGAAATTTTTAACAGGCTCCGACATTTTCCTCACTATTTTCAAATTTAGAGAACATTTTCTAAAATGGAAAACTCCGTCGGATGTACCGTAAAACACCCAATTCAACGCTGATTACAGCGTTTGAATATCTCGGAAAACAAGCAAGAAATCGATGATTAAAAAAATTGCCACTTTTTCGAACATCGAATAGAGGCGCCGGACTCCAGCTTGCCCTTAATTTTAGTTTTCAACTACAACAATTTATGGATGATATGAAAAACAAATATGAAAATTAAACAATACAAAGTTGAATAATTTTCCTTTCTCGACAACGTGAACTTAATAATTACTACATTTAGTTATTGTACAAAATGAAAAGCTGATATTCGTTCTACTAACAATAAGAGCTTATTTCTCAGAAAACTTTATAATTGAAAACACTGTACTCGAAAGCTTTAATCACTTGGTTATATTTATTGCTAAGATTGACAGCTTTTCTATGATTGTGAAAATACTTAAATAATATCCATACAAATGCGGCAACAAAGCTTTTTAGATAAATTCACCTTGTATATACGTGATTTTAGAGCCTGTATTCAGTTTATTGTTAATTTAATTCTATGAAGACAAATTCGATTTTATAATAATTTCGTTAAAATAGTTTGAATGAATATTTAGATCTCTTGATACAAGTACTTTAACATTGTATATATTAGCATTGTAGTGAATAATACATTAATTGATACGTCAGAGTTTACATAGTATGCGATTGTTGCAACATCTGTGTTTGTTATATTGTCATTCACTATTAACTGTAAATTGGATGTTATATCGTATTATCAAAATCATATCAATTCATCTAATGAACAAATCGAATCATTTCGTTAAATCTACATAGGGTGTCGTTGCTCGATAATTTTCTTAATTAACAACAATCATCATTGTTGTGTTGTCGAAACGAAATAAAAAAATTTAAGTAAAGTTTCCGTCATAGCAGCCAAGAGAACTTTAATGCAGAATCACAAAAGTGAGAAGATTTCCTACGACTGTTTGGAAAGTTTCGAAAGATGTCCATTGAGGCGAATTTAACTCGAGGGCGCACTACATAATCACTCGTGAATTATATTCGTCTGTTTTTTTTTCTTTTTCTTCTTCTTTGTCGTCTTTTATTATTTCTTAGTTCAAAATGAGAACACTGATAAGACAGGGGAATAGAGGATGTGTCTAGAATTCTACTAGACGGATATTAATGACTATTTTTCGGTTAAGTCAAGAACGTCTTGTGATTCAAGTATCCACCCTGACTACTCGGTTATTATTGTTGTTGTTGTGATAATACCGTTTTAGGGATTATAACATACAGTTATAGTAGTACAATAGATTAAAAAACAGGCTATGAATATATAAGAAACACAACAGAAATGTTGCGTACGAAAGTTATTAGCTGTGGAACAAGTTTGAATGGAAAAAGAATTTTTCCATGAATAAAATATTAGATTGTAATTTTGTAAAACAAACGCCTTTTTAATATATTATTATCATCATCATCTTCGTCTTTTCCACTTTTTAACATGATCTGTTCGTTTAAAAGTCCTTATCACACCACCTCTATATCAACTAACACGAATGAACAAGATGGAAAAAAACAGGCCGAAAGAAAATGAAGGGATGCTTAAATTTCACACAGCTTTATTAACGACATTAGATCATAATTCATATCTTAAATAAAACTATTTCAAACTTTATCTTATAGTCTTTTATAACTGGAATTTATTGCAGTAATGTACCGTATTTTTAAGTAATTTGATATTCTTAGGGCACCCATTTAACAAAGAAAATGTATGGAATCGTTACGCTACGAAAAATTTGTATCCGCTTAAAAACGAAGTAGCTAGAATATAACCAAACTTAATTAGTCTTTCCGTCTTTTTTTTTATTTCACGTTTATCTAATTTTAAAGTTATTTGATTGTAAATTGGACGAGATTCTAAAAAAGCCCACATCTCGATCTAGATGAACGTGACCTGTTGAAATACGAATATTTCGTTTGATGTAACTTATTATTGCAAACGATCGATAAATGAGCGTATTGAAGACGATTATTTAGATCGTAAATCTTACAAATTAATACCAGTAATACAACTATAGGAATAGTGGTATCGTATTTAATTAAAGATCAAGTAGTGTACGTAATATAGCGAGATTTATCAATTTAATTGAATTGTGAAGTGGATACCGTTCGGGCTATATCTAACACTAAATATTGTCAAACTAAAATCCAGTTTGTTTTTAGAACTAAATCAATTACTCTATACTGTTAACCGATGTAAACAAATTTGAATAAAGTTAAATAAAATAACAACAATAACAATTATATTTATTGGAAACGTGTATTTGTAGAGCGGCATTGTAAAGTTAACTGATTTATAGATTACAGGGGATTCGAATAAAATTAACCTCGACTAGTTTAGTTAATTCACGTTGGTGGTAGTGTGGTAATAAGAGATCAATAGTAGATATATCCTTTGCCATATAATTTCCTATTGCTGCAATTATCAGGCGGGTTTCATTTGATATTTTAAATAAACTTCTAATTTTCGTATTGAAATTCATCTCTGTTTGATGAAATATAGAACGTTAAGAGATTTAATCCAATTTACACAACCGATGAGTAATTAATAATTAATTAAGAGGTATATTTATATTAAAATTATAATATTTAGAGGTGTAATTAGGCTAAATTCCGATAACGATCAACGATTGAGCTCAAAGGAGTCGTTCAAACAATGAGCAATAATCAAACCGAAATCCTTCATCAACACAGATTTATGGGAATAAAATAAAGTTTTATTCTTTATTAAAATATACTCGTTGGAATAATTAAATTTGTGTCAAAACGCTTATAGTGAGATGATTTTAATTTTAAGGATTTTTGTTTGTTCTCTTTGCTTCTATTTTATACCAGCCAATAAAATTGGTATAAAAATGAAGCAACAACTAAAAAAAACACGTCTCATTATCGATAATACAGCACCCGTATTTCGCTCTCTGCTCTAGTATTTTGACGTTAATCTTACAGGTTGATTTCATTCGAGCATATGCCAGTGACAAGCAGGTTATTACAGTTCTGATTTAAACACACGAGTGGCTGTTTGGTTACCGTTTTAGAACAAACTATAAATTCCTTTTGTATTTACTACTACTACTACAACAGAGTATGCTCCTTTCAGTTCCGGTTCTAGTATTTTCCAATATTCCATTTTGGCTATATGTGCATGACAGATATTACTATTTATAAATTGATAATAAAACGATATACATATAAATGTATAACTGTTTGATGTTACAAGCGGAACATTGGCCGTAATCGATTGATTACGTTCTCTACAAAAGTTTCGTTTCCTTTCTTTTCGCCCAGGTGAATTCTGGTAAAACATACAAATATATCTAAATCATACCGGACGAAATTTATTAGAGTTTGAAGTGGTCCGTGGAGAAATCAAAGCAATATTGAAAAACATCGGTCATTTATCGATCCAGTAGGAAAACTTATTCTTTCGGTTTCTCCTTTTAGTTTATTGTGTAGTTCCTAAGGTTTATCTTTAATAAAATTTCCCGACGATTTTTGTATAGGAATCCATGATCGATTTATAAGTTATCCTTATTTTTATCATATAAAAGCGGAAAAATTCGTCCAATTGTAAATTACAATAAACATAACAAAATTTATATTGCAAGGAAATTCCCGTATTA
The DNA here is from genome assembly GCA_037464815.1 of Mylabris variabilis. Classification (NCBI taxonomy): domain Eukaryota; kingdom Metazoa; phylum Arthropoda; class Insecta; order Coleoptera; family Meloidae; genus Mylabris; species Mylabris variabilis. The sequence continues at coordinate 6,150 of JAZBGW010000752.1, read as the reverse complement.
AAGTTGGACGTAGATAGGAATCGGGCTTTGGCTAATTAACCTTTGAGACTTGATACGAGTTAATTTGGCTGTGATTACGTGATGTATCAGTCTTTAATATGCCCAAACGAACGGTAATTTCTCAAACTAGTTAAATACGAATTTAATAAATTGTTGCTTATAGATTGGCATCGGGCGCATCCACCATTTATCACATCATTTATTCTCGAATAATTCCACCACTTTTTTCATTTGTTCTCGTATTTGTATCGGTTGTTTTATTTTAACAAAACAAATTAATAGTTATCAAAAAGTTTCAACCATTTCAACCTAAAACTCAAAGGGTTCGAATAGATCGAGTTGACTGATCAAAGCGACTCAATGGAACTATATAAAAGTGACCCTCGCCGCCACCGCTTCACCCCGTATTGGTTATAATTTGAAAATTTTCAATTAATTAAATGAAAGCTTTTTTGATGTTGTAAACTATTCGGAATCACAATATTGTTAAAGTTTAAACGTAAAAAGCTTGAAAACGATCGGGAAACAATAAAGGGTAATTATAGATATAATTTATGTAAAATAGTTTTATCTAAAATAAAAGCATTTCCATTTAGATGCTGTCAAATTAAACAAAAGATCTGAACGTTTATCCGTCATACAGTTTAATATGGGTTTTATTGTTAAGGGAATAATTCACAACAAAGGCTTTATTTAATTATAACGTAGTCGTTTTCAAAAGTGGTAAATAAAACGGCCTCTTTTATCGTATATAAAGGAACAAACAACTATATTTCGTCAAGATATTGTAATCAGTTTTGTTTCAATCATCAATTATAAATAATTGTAGGTATTTGAAACTATCCTTAACAAATACAATTTTCGGTAATTACAAATTAGACCGAAACAACCAAGACAGTTAAAGGATCTTCTTAGGATATTTAGTTTGTGCCATGCACGTAGAATATTGATTAAAAGAGAAAGTTATTTCGCTTGGATCACTTTTACAACTCCTCTATTTGTGTCGATCCTTGCAAATTTGGCTTCTTAATCCTTTAATATGGCAACAAAACCTTGTGGGTTTCCAGCAATTCTAATTAGCCATAATCGAGGAGAATTCTTCAATAGTTTGCTGTTCATATAAAGTAATACCATTGAGTGAATAACAACATAAAGATTTTAGGTCCATGCTTGTTTGTGTAATCGAAAAAAGTACTCCCGACACCAGATAGCGCCACTATCGAAGTACTCCCAGCGTTGTGAGTATTCCGACCACCAGACGACGACACTATCGAAATACTTAATTTTAATTTTACATCAAAACGCGACAAACATCAAAAAATAAACAGACGAAACAAAGAACGTTCCGTTCATAATTCAATCGAGACACAGGATAAAGGCTCAAAATTTGAAAAATCTCACAAAAAATAGGTACAAATGGACTTTCTAGATTTTCTAAATCTGAAAGGAAATGTAGCAACCTCGTCATGAGACCACAAATTGGGAATAGTTAGATCAGTACCTATATGAGAATTAACGTTTGTGGTATAGATAACACATCTTACATCAAGAAATACGGAAAATTCGATTTTCACAGGGAAATAAATAAGTTTTTCCGACAAAAATATGATCTTTGAGAAACTATGTTACTAACTTTCTTTTTTGCAATAGATAAAAATAACAAATGAGCTTTTTCAAAGTTTTCTAAAATTTTCAAAAATTGGATTTTTCACGGATGTCAGCTTTCCCTCACATGGATAAGCTTTCGAACAAGCGATCATCCGCTTGTCCATATTTGAAACTGTGGAAAAAGTTCTGCATAAGCGTGCCCGTTTTAATTAAAATTGCTGAAAAGTAACAAGTCGATCGGAAATTTTCTCGGATATTTGGAAAGCCCTTTGAATTTGTTATATATAATTAAATTTTCATTAAAAAATAATCAACATAGGCTGAGCTGCGGGGGAAATTGTGAAAAAACATGTCTCGAGACAATTGTCTGTAAATCAGAATTGCCTCAAAATTTTCGAAAATAGAATCGTCCTTCTCCTGCACCTTGAAATGCTCTTGCATGGAAATATAGTAGACCACTTGAAATAATGTTTGTATTTTGTTTATCCTATTGTGCACCTGTCAATTTGGATGACTGCGTTGAGTACCATTCTCGTTTCTTATTGCTTATTCAGATTTATAATTTCGATAAAATAGGCTACTTTAAATGCAACATTTTCAGAAATGAAAAAGAAAATTGAAATTTGATTAGCAAAATTAAATTAAATTAAATTATTTTCACTATACAAGAAGTAATATGGTCCGATTTGACACTACGTTTTTAGGACGAAAATCATATTATTTTCGGATTATTGGAAAATCTGTCGGTTTTCTACCAAAAATCGAGCGTCCTCCCATAAAGAATAAAATTTGTGACCGATTGAGAGATTGGCGAGCTCAATACCTCTCATCGTTTTCAAGTTATGTGGACAACATTTCTCTTCTATGCAATTGCACGATTTTAGTCTAGCACTTGACAATACCCCTAATGTTGCCATTCCAGGTAGTCTTTGTTGGAAAATTTTTATTACTCTCTTAAAGTTGTGAGTTGACTGTATCATATTACAGTCCAATAAATATATCAAAGAAAACCTACAAAGAAAATAGTACAATTTGGAGGCCACTATACCAAAATACATAAATTATAGTCGAGAATAAGACCATTAGTCTAAAATGGAGAAAGAATTCGTTTTTCTTTAAAAAAAAAACACAGAGTTAGAATTATTGCTCTTAGTAAATAGATGGCAGCATCCCCCGAGCAAATTTTTCGATTACAAATCTCCCATAAGGCTGAAATCTCTGTGTAATACGTTCCATCCGGCTTATTTTCTGTTGTTAAACATGTGTTTTATTTAGGAATGAATGTAACAATAAGAAAGAAGAAAACCTCCGGCAACAAATAAGAATCCCGATACTAGGAACAAATTGATTTATTCGTCATTTTTCGGTAGAAGAATTCAGATATAAACCAAAACAAAATTTTTAACAACTGACTGAACCGACCAGGAAATAACTTACGAATACAAATTGTGAGACAATCTTTTATAAGTCTACATCTTTCAGTATTGTTGAAATTTTGATAAAACAATAGCCTTTGTTGCATCTTTATGAGATTTCCTTATTGTCTCCTATATATTTATGAATATATTTGCAAGCGGTACGCTATACAATATAAAAGAAAAAAAATTATATAAAAGAAAATTATTTTAATTAGGATCGTGCTATAAAATAAGTTGAAGGTTTTTCCAGGTTTTTCATAATTTTTTTATTTGTTAAAGCTAAATATTTCCAGGTTAATTCAACAGAAAATTTTCGTTTTTATGGCATCGTGAAAAACGCGTGACCGGAATAAAAAATTTCATTTCTATGTTGAAAAATTTCGTTACTGTAGAAAACCCTTCTAATCAATGTAAATACCGTCCGTTTTTCAACAATGTGTCGAGTTTTAGTAATAGTAAAAGTCCTCTCCCCTATTTCGTTTTCAAGAGAGGACGACATAGTCCCGAACATCTGTTACAATGACTTGGCTAATTTCTCATTTCAGCTTCTGGCTGGCTGGTTGATTTTCAGGATAAATAAATTCACACTATATGCATGAACCCTACATACACTTTCTTTAACTATATCTATATTGCCTATCTTTGTTACTACCCCTTTCACTCTGTCTTTCTTTCAGTCTATTTTGCCACCATTTATCAGCAGGAATGAAGGAAACACTTGTGCCGTTACACTATGAGAGGGTTCATCAAGCGACTAGTTTTATTGCTTCACCCCATCCCTTAAATTTCTATGTCTTTTATTAAATTAACGAGATTAAGTCTTGGATTTTTCGACGATAATCTTTTTGGTAATTTATTAAAAAAAAACAGCAAGGGTGTATCTATTGACTGTACAGTCTATAAGAAACGCACAAAATTGTTTCTTTATACTCGTAAAATAAATTCAATATCAAAAGACTTTTTCCTTCATATTTCGTTCATCAAAAGACGCTTTAGAATTCAATTTTCAAAATTACTGATTACCCTTCTACAGGTTTCGTAAATGTAGCGATGAAGAACATAATGTTATTTTTAATCAACCAATCCCCTCTAGTTTTTACATTTTAATGAAGACCAAAATCTGTGATAAGCTCGTAAAAGGTCAACAAAAAATGCTCTCAAAAACTTCCCCATATTACAAGTAGACTATAAAATTATAAACGGAAAAAGTTATGAAATATCAACAAAACTTACCTGTTTAGAATTGTTTGTTTTATTTAAACGAGAAATTGTTCTGTTGATTACGAAAATCCATATTTCCTTTATAATATTTGGGCCAATTTGTGACTGTTTTTATATGTGTGTAACTTAATTAAAATTGATATATTTCGTTGTTTTTTGAACTGTAATAATGTGGGATCACAATAGTGTCAGGGCTGCCAACAGACTGATACGAGTCGACGCCGTATTTTGTAATGATGACGACGCCAACGACGACGACGCCTTCACAACATACCAACAACTTAGAGTTTAAGGCGCCGGTCCACTGAACAATACAAAAAAAAACACCAAATAAAATAATAGCATTTTTAATAATTTATCTTGCACAATTATTTTGTAGGAATTCATGTTGAAATTAAATAAAACCATTACTTTAAAGCCTGTAAGAATTCAAGCTTCTACTCAATTTGTGAGCATCAAAGCTTCTTTCGTCAAGATGGAATTTTTTTAACATTAAAACGTTGACGTAATTCATAAATTTCGTGTTGGTTGTTTTTCTACGTAAAAAAAAATGTAAATAACCGTTTTCTTTCGTTTTTGTTGCTTCAACAGGGAATAAAATTTCCTTTTGAACAATTAGAATTTTTTCCAACTTGAAAATAATCGCTCAACAATAAAAAAAGCGTCAACGAGAGAAAAAATGCATAAAATATAATAACACGACTGTATTTCGGTGCTAACTACGGATATTTAAATTTAATTACAAAACATAAACACCCTTGTCAGCTGTAATTGTAGTTTTTCCGGCATTATAAAAATGTTGTGCAATAAATTTTGATAATCTATTGTATTATAAAGTTTATTAAAACTAATCATGAACAGTTGATAACAATAGTCGATAAAAGCTGCTACTTTTTCTTTAAGGTTTTTTTTGTGAGCTTCTCATCTAGAATGATAGTTAAAGTTTTATTTTTACGATCTACATCATCACCATTATCAAGACAATTTTCTTTGTTCGTCCTACTAATAACTCGTTATCTGTTAAAAAAAATAATCCCCCATCAAAGGTATGTAATCAGAACCGTTTAATTGGAAACTGTCAAGTATATCGGAAAGTGATACAGGAACTTTGATCAGACTAACTTATAACAAGTAGGAGGGAGGAAATTAATTGAACGATGAAAGAATGTTCTATAATGAGAAAAGTAGGAATTTGACTATGAAGACAGGGGAAAAATACGAGTTTTTAATTTTTTAATTAATTATCGATTAGGTGTAAACGGAAGCCTTCAAAGTTAAGTATCAGAGATGTTTTTATAGTTTGATGGCTTAGGTTTTATAAAATAATTTTAAATAAGTTACAAAGCAACCAAATGATAGTCCTAAGTCACCACAATTCAAAGTCAGGCTTGTGTACAGCTAGGTGCATGGAAGCGAGAAATACCCGTTCATTTAGTTGTGTAAACCAAGCCTCCTCCATCTCCAAGGAAAGATTTTTGTTTTTTTTTCCAATTCTAGCCTGTTGGACATTGTGAGGATCTCTGCTGTCAGCCTGACTTACACAGCCGCACAACTATCGTCACCTTTTCCATCCACCTAGCTGTAATTCTTTACCAGTAGTAAGGTGATACTGAAAAATTAATGTGTCAAGTATGAAACAGTAGGCGTCTTTCAGTTTTTCATTGTAGCTAAAAAATGTAGCAATTAAATGGAATAATGACAAGCATCGTGAATGAGTGGTATAATTATGAAACATTTTGTCAAAAGCTGTATAGCAATACGGCGCTGATTATGAATAGAAGGAAAAAAATCGAGTATAGCAATTAATATGTAACTTTCGCCATCTGTATACAGGGTGTTTTTTCCAAGTATGGGCGGTAGCCATTACTCCCTTATTTATAGTGAAATTGGAATAATTATTATA
>JAZBGW010000751.1:0-20996 GCA_037464815.1 Mylabris variabilis | reverse complement strand
TTTCAACGCCACCTAACGTTTACCAAACGTAATAATCCTTACAAGAGCTCAACTTTAACAATAATATTTATATCATTAGCTTGTTTTTGCGCGAGTAGAGGCGGATTAAAACGATACAAAAAGATACATCAATGGGGGCTCCTGATAGATGCAGATTAAGAATGATATAAGCACAAATGAAAGAATAACAGGGAATATCTCACAAAGGCTCATTATTCTTTAAATTTTTAGAGACAATCTCTACCTACAATGATAGTCATCTATTTCTACAACAAATTAGTCACAAGACTTTTTCGGTAAGCTGAACGATGTTTGTTTTATTTCATCTTTTTTTCAATCATCTAAATTTTGTTTTCGACAATCTCTTGGTTAAGCCGATTTTTTACAAAGTTCTTTAAAAGTTTAGAGAGTTCGTGTAGTAGAGATACTTGCATATACACCCAACTCTTTTTTGTATGATCTTTTTTACACGGTTTTGAAATAACACGGTTCATGGATATTCTTTTTTACAGGAATTTCTTGTTTTAGCACGAATTTCAAAAAAAAAAATTCTCATTTTGTCAGTGTAATTTTGTTATCATCTTTTTCTTTAAGTCGTTGTACAGAATCGGCAAAAAAGACCACTTTGCGTGCGGCCGTGTAAAAAAGGCTTATGAGGGCGGTCGTCACAATGTAACAGAATCTTAACAGGTCAGAATACCTGAATAAAAAAATACTTTCTACATATTTGCTATGGCTGAAAATCGCTCCAACACCTTCTACCCCCCCGAATTCTTACCTTCGCGAGAGAAACAGCATGACTCACACGAACGAAAATATGTGATATTCTCACTCAAGGCACAGTCTATTTTTTATGCCGCCAGTGCACCTCAGTTTAAACACAGTATAATATTTTCCATTAAGTTCGTAGGATGCAATAAATATTTTCTAATAATTCTTATTCCTACTTTCAATTTAAATTTTCATATGTTGTGTGTACTTATGGGTTGAATTTTCATTGTAATAAAAAAAAATTGCAATAAAAACGAATTGTTTTTGTTTAATAAATATGTAATATGGATTTTCATTATTACTGTTTTACACGTTTTTTTTTGGCAAAATATTTACAGTTTTTTCATCTTACACGATTTTTTAAAGTTGTGGAACATATCCCCAAAACCATATGTCTCATGTATTTTTTTACATGTTTTTTGCACAATTTTCTAAGAAACATAGGTATTTACCGTGTAAAAAAAGAGGTGGGTGTAATTGTAGATATTGTAAATTGTATAATTAACCAAAATATTAGGAAGAATGAAATAGTATTTAATAAGACAAGAGTTCAAACACCTCTAATTCAATAATATTCAATAATAGGGCTGTATTCATAAATAGGTAAATTAGAGATAATCTCTATGTACAATGATTATCTCCTATTTTTCTTTCTTAGACACTAACTCCATTGCTCCTCCCATTTGATTTTATGCATATACCGAGTAATTCATGTAAAAGGAAAAGTTCTTTTGGCAAGTCCCATCATTTGGTGATTCGAGGATTAACAGGGTCTCTGGAGATCATTTTAGCAAAGTTAGAACTTCGTAACTCATTAGAATACAAGTTAGTTAAAAAACGCTCGTGATTTTCAAACAAGAACTAAATACGCAAAACGACTTAAAATGACTAGAGAATCCTCCCAACATTGATTTTTTTTTCTCCATTTTTTTTGGAACAGGTGGGAATGTAATGAAGAAAAACGAAAAAAGTCAACGTTGTAAGGGTTTCCGAGTCATTCTCAATCATTATGTTAAGCTCATTTTTGAAAATCGCGACCTTGTCCAAAACGAGCTTTAACTTCCAAATGATCTACGTGGTTCTAATGTTGTTAAAATGGTCTCCAGGGAACCCCTTACGAACCTTTGAAATTTTTTATGAATCGCTATAATAGGAGTTGCTCTAAGGACTTTTCGCTTTATGTGAATCACTCGGTATAAGAAGGACACAATTAGGTCGTATTCACAAAAGTTCTCTCCTGCATTCTAGGAAAAATGTGGAACATTGACATTCCACCTGTTCTAGAATAGAGAGGAGAAAAGTGAAAATTATTAATGTTAGGAGGATCTTCGAGTCATTCTTACAATTATCGTTTTACGCGTTTAGCTCGTTTTTGAAAATCGCTACCCTGGTGGAAATGAGTCTCGGAATAACTCGGAATAAACATTTTAAAAGTCTTATTTTCTCTGCAAATCTCTGAAAATCTCTGAAAAAGTCTTACTTTCTCTGAAAATTCTGAAAATCTCCGAAAATCTCTGAAAAACTCTTAAAATGGAAATAAATTTGGACTAATATTATTATTATTTTTGTTAGTATAATTATTATCAGTACTAACAATACTCGTAATAAAAAAATGGAAATAAATTGTTTATTCCGAGTTATTCCGAGTCTCATTTCCACCAGGGTACATTGTCGATCGTTTTTTGGCCAACTTTTAAATGAGCTACGAGGTTCTAATTTTGCTAAAATTATCTCCAGCGACTCGCCTACAAATCGTTAAAATATTATAATGGTCGTGAACGAAGTATTCCATATATTTTACATATTTCCATTTATTTAACCAAATTCAAGATGTTTAGATTTGTTAAGAATAAAAACTGAAAATAATTTAAATTTTACAGAAAAACCTCTAATAGTGGCAACATTGCGTAAATACCATTGTGTCACTTTGACAGTAGCAAGTTAGGTTAGATTCCTCCGATTTTTCATCAAAACCAGCCGATTAGAGATGTTCTTTTGTTTTATTTTTGTTTTGCTTTAATTAATTTTCTAATTATAGATAATAATTGAAGAAGAAAGAAAAGAAAACAAATCAATCGATCAATTAGTCAAAAAAAAAATGGTGGAGGAAGTTAAGAGAACTTTACAAGAATTATTGTATAAAGTGTCCGGTCTACATGCTGTTATAATATCGGATCGTGATGGGGTCCATTTATTAAAAGTAACAACTGATAAGGCACCAGAACATGCAATGCGTCCAAATTTTATAGCAACATTTGGAATAGCCGTTGATCAAGGTAGTAAATTAGGTTTAGGTAAAACACGTACATTAATATCAATTTATTCACAATATCAAGTAATACAAATGAATAAATTACCATTAATTGTAACATTTATTGCTAATGATACTTGTAATACTGGACATATATTAGCATTAGAAAAACAATTAGATCCAATTATATCGAATCTTACATTAGCTGTAGTTGAACCGTAAATTTTTTATGTGTATTCATATGTCTACTATACATTGTTATATTACCAGTCTATCTTTATAGTTTCTTTATTTTGTCAAATATATCTTTATGTATTAGGAAATTATTTACAATTGTATGAAAAAATTTATAATAATAATAATAAAAGTTTCAACGATAATTTTATTGTCTTAGTAAAACTATAGGAAAATTATTTGTAACTAAATGATCATCCTGGAAGATTATCACTAAATTTACTTCAAATTCAATTTTAAAGTTGGTCGTTATCAATGTTGGACAGGTAAACAGTCTTGGGAATATCATAAAGATCGGTATTTGTACATTTTGTGGTATGTCACCATCACCGATTTGAATATTTTGAATTTCAGTAGCTGAAATCAATTTATCAATTGTAAAAAAATGATGACAGTATAGAGAAAATAAAACCTTCTCGTGCATATCCTTCAGCACATCCGCAAGTTTCAATTCTAACCAACTGTACTTCAACCGAACGAATCGGTATTGAACAATATTCTAGAATAACAAATCCAGTGAATGGTTTCGAAATATTACAACAAGTTGAATTCAATTGTCCTTTCAATACGAAATCTGGAGCTCCTACAATTATCACATTTTAAATTAAATTTTCGTAGTTTTCGAAGAAATCAACCTGCAGCTCCGGTTGTAAGTGTAGCCGGACTCAATTTGAATTGAATCGGTTTTAAATTCTCCTTTTGTAAGGGTAGAGGAATTGGTATTTTCCCCGGCCAATATTGTACGAGAAATTGTTGACTTTTTTGTAGATCCTTCGATAGAAATGAACGTTTCAATTCACAACGTATCGCATAACTTATATTGACATAAACACCATGATATGTTTCATATAGAATACGATTCGGTTTCGGTTTCAATGGTACTTCAAATGGTATCTCAGTCATGCCGGATGGTAAACGACCCGGTCCACTAACTTCACATGTCATACCAATCAACTGGATCGGCTAGAATTATACAAACAATAATCGATAAATGGAAACTTTCGAAAAAACTTTATGTGATGTACTTTAACGGAATTGTAGAACGCCTCCAATATGCCAACATTCTTTGAACTTAATTGTAGATTAACGAAACCTTCAGCTATCAGCGATATTCCATCGTGTTTTAGATCAGAATTTGAAGAAATTGCTATAATTCCAGTTATATTTTCCTACAAAAAATCTGCAATCTTATGATTTGTAATGTTTGAAAATTACTAAACTTACACCCTCACGATAAGTTTTATCGGCACGTTTCAACTTGATCTCGATTGTTGTCGACATTATTTAAAATAAATGCGAAAAAGGAAATCCAAAAGGAAACTCAAAAAAACAACAAAATCTTTGGTAACCTTAGACACATCTGCACATTTATCAATTGCATATTAATAAAAAATAAAAATAATCATTAAATAAATAATAAGTCTATACCTTGCACTAGCAGTGCTGATATTTATGTTTTTTTCTCATAATTCAATTAATAAAGTTATGAAAACTGAAGATTGGAAAGACAAAGTGTTTCGTTAGACGCATCCGTCAAATGTTCATAACCTTAAATTCCCATTTGTCAAATCGATGTTTGTGGGAAATTGTTTACATTAATATTTTTTTTAATTTTAAAGGAATGTGAAATTACCGAAATGAATAAAGGGAAGATAACATTCGGCAAGATTAGTGCCAATTTTGGTCAAAATTCAAAAAATATTACAGCCACAGGCAGTATTGGTGTTGGTACAACAAAATTTGGTCCACCAAAAGAGATGGAAATTGTTGAAGATGATAAAGAACAAGAGAAAATGAAAGAAATCATGGGCATCTCGTCGTTTGGTCGGAAAGCAAAAACGTTCGATATCAAAGAGATGATTGATCAAGTCAAAGCAACAGCTAGAGAAATCACAAAGAATAATACAACTGTAGTGGAACAATCTAAAGTGGATGATAATGTAGAAGAAGAGCAGGAAGAAGACGAGGATGATGATGATGATTTGATTGGGCCTCCAATTCCAGTTGATTTAAGTAGGTTTTAATTCTCACTAGTATTAAATTCTTATAACAAGATTGAATATTTGTAGATAAAGATGATAAAAAACCAAAAGAGAAGCGGGTGAAGAATTCAGATGGTGATGAAGATGATGATGATGATAATGATGACGACCATCCGATAGAAGATCAAAGATTATTTATACCAAATTCACACGAAGCTACAATGGTTCATGGTAATAAAGCTGTAACGGCAATATGTGTCGATCCAAGTGGGGCGCGTTTAGCATCCGGTTCCGTTGATTACGATGTAAGTTTTTGGGATTTTGCTGGTATGGATTCGAATATGCGTAGTTTTCGTACATTACAACCGGCTGAAAATCATCCAATACGTAGTTTGAATTATTCAGGAACTGGTGATTTATTATTGGTAATTAGCGGTGCTAGTCAAGCGAAAATCTTGGATCGTGATGGTTTTGAACGTTTAGAAACTGTAAAAGGTGATATGTATATAACAGATCAAGCAAGAACAAAAGGACATACAGCTGGTCTATTAGCTGGTTGTTGGAATCCCATTATAAAAGAAGAATTCGTTACAACTAGTGCTGATGGTACAATCCGTACATGGGATTTCTATAATTATGGTAAAAATCATAAAAATATTGTAAAATGTCGTGCACAAAATGGTTTGAAAGTCTCACCGACTGCTGTCAATTATAGTCGTGATGGTCGTTTAATTGGCTGTGGTTGTGCTGATGGTACAATACAATTATGGGATTTTCGTAAAAGTATTGTAGCACCATCAAATCAAATACGTAAAGCCCATCAACAAAATGAAATTACAAGTATACAATTCTCACATATTGGTGATTTATTATTGACAAGAAGTTGTGATGAGACAATGAAACTATGGGATATAAGAAATTTCAAAAAACCATTAAAAGAAATTGGTGATTTATATACAAGATATGATATGACTGATGCAATTTTCAGTCCAAACGATGCACTTGTAGCCACCGGTGTTTCGTTAAGAAAAAACGAAAATAATGGACACGTTCTATTTTACGATACAATGAATTTCCAATTAGTTGAAAAGATGACAGTAACTAACTCACATATAATTAAATTATGTTGGCATCCGAAATTGAATCAAGTCTTTGTTGGTACCGGTAATGGTTTAATTAAATGTTATTATGATGAACGTAGAAGTTTACGTGGTGTTACGTTATGTGCAACAAAAGTCCATCGTAAAACACAACAATCGGAAATTGTTAGTACACAATTACAAATAATTACACCACATGCATTACCATTATTTAGACAAGAACGACGTAAAACTAGTAAAAAACAAATGGAAAAAGATCGTTTAGATCCAATCAAATCACGGCGTCCTGATTTACCAATAACATCAGGACAGGGCGGGCGTGTTGTTACTAGTGGTGGTACATTAAGTAGTTATGTTATTAGGAATTTAGGTTTAAGTAAACGTGTTGATGATGATCAAGATCCAAGAGAGGCAATATTGAAATATGCTAAAGAAGCAGCTGAGAATCCGTATTGGATTACACCGGCTTATGCTAAAACACAACCTGATGTGGTAGCAAAAGGGCGGGCGCCCATCCAAGGAGGAGAAGAACCGGCGGCCAAAAAATCGAAACAAGAATAAATTAATAATCCAAATAAATGAATTTATTGTTGTTTTCTAATAGACCATTATTGAATTCTCTATACGAAGTTTCATTAAGGGTATTGTGTAGTGTAGGGTTTCAATGCGCGCACACAATCAACTAATAGTTATTGACGTTGTAAGTTATAAGTCCGGTAGGATACTTAAAATTATAACAGTACGAGTCAGACATTATGTCTAGAATGTCTAGATGAGTACTGTTACAAGTACTACCGGAAGTGTGTCGTAATGAATTTTATTTTGCGTCAATTATTCATTCAACGGTAATAGATTTCTTTGTCACTCATATTTTCAGTGAAAACGTAGTTTTTCTTGTGCTACATATTACGTTTTTATTATAAACATAAGTTTCAGAAGTTTTTGAAAACTTGATTATTTTTAATTACATTTTTTTCTTTTTCTGAACTTCACAAAAAAATAAATTTACAGTTTCTACATATACCTGGACGTTTAATGATTAATGATAATAAATTATAATATTCATTCGACGACCTGGATTAGTTTCGCATTATTGAGGTTGAATAATTTGTAAAATTAGTTAGAGTAGAAGTCTTATTTTTATTTAATTTCAATAAATTTTCGCAAAAATTATTCAATCTTAATTACACGTTTATTGACTCAAATTATAACTTAATTTCTTATTGTATGTTGTACGAAATTTTAAAACGCTCTGACAACATCGTTGCCGACAACTAGTTGAGTTCTATTGGTAGTCACCTTAAATACCGTGACGCCCTCCGATTTTCAGGGTAGGTACTAAGATTTTCGTTATACAATAAAATTGGACTTATGACCTTCTATGTACTATGTATTCTCTGCTAACGTACGATTGTATTTTGTTTACCCGTTTGTGCACATTAACATGTGCACGACTGTGTTTTTTTTTGTTTTTTATTCCGATATATAATTTTGGAAAAATAGGCTACTTTGGATGCAGTTTTCCGAAAAACGAGGAAAAACATTGAAAATATAATTGCGCCCAATTGTAGAGTCAACTTTCATCTATCTATTCATACGGGGTTATTTACGTCGGATGAAAAATTCTTATGGCAACTCCCATTATTTGTCGAGTGATTCGAAAAATACTTCAAGGATTTATAGGGTAGTCCCTCCAGATCGTTTCAGAAAAATTAGAACCTCGTAGCTTATTTGAAAGTTGATCAAAAAACGCTCGTTTTATACAGAGTAGAGATTTTCAAAAACGAGCTAAACACGAAAAACGACTTAGAATGACTCGCAGACCCTCCCAACAATGATTTTTTTCATTTTTCTCCATTACTTTCTAGAGAAAATGCGAAACGTTTCCACCTATTCCAGAATAAAATTAAAGGAAAAAAATGTTCTGAGAGTCTTCGAGTCATTCTTAGTCGTTTTGCGTGTTTAGCTCGTTTTTTGAAAGTCGCGGTATCGTTAGAAATGAGTGTTTTTGACCAACTTCCAAATGAATTACGAGGTTCTAATTTTGTTAAAATGATCTCCAGTTACTACCCTATAAATCTTTGAAATAGTTTTCGTATCACTCGACAAATAATGAGAGCTGCCATAAGAAATTTTGGTCGGACGTGAATAACCCTGCATAAATTTCATTTCTTTTTATTAACTTGTACAAAAAGATATTTGTATTTCATTAATACAACATTTTCAGTGCAAAAACGTGCATTTTAAGGATTTTTACAAAATCCAGTCGATTCTCCAAAAAATCCATGAAGTTATGGAAATTTAGAATCACATTTATAATCGAACGGGACACTTACCCTTTCGATATCTGTTATCATTTTCGAGATATGTGTGTTAGTGGTAAATTTGAGACAAACAATATATTTTGGAAGATTTTTATGGAAATAATAACACAACTTCTATCTGTATATATAGTATATAAATATATAGTGAATTATTCATTAGATTCCCACCAATCCTTCTCGTATCCTTCATGGACGTGATCTAATAATGCATTCCGTCTACCATCACAATATCTACATTTATCTTGAACTTTTTGTTTAATATCAATTAAATTCTCTTGTGTTATATCCCGTTCTAAGTATTCACTTAAAATTTCTGTTGCACTTTCTAAATCTTTTTGGTTATCCTCAAATATCACAGATTGATTATTCTTTTTTAAATAATATGCAAATACATATGTATACATTAATGTTTGCCGGCATTTACATAAAATATCAACAGCTTTCTTTAAAAATTGCACCTCAATCCAACTCATACTATGTTGTTGCATTTTTTCCATTTTATCTTTAACTGTTGCACACAATTTATTTTCGAATTTTAATGATTGCATATGATTCATATAACGATTACAATAGAACAAGTAACGTTGTAAAGCGGCACGTGAACGTTCTTGTGCATCACGTGCCGCTTTCGCTTCATCCTCATCATAACGATTACAATTATACCAAGAACTACCATGTGGCTCCCATGGACCCAAACATACCCAACAGAAATCAGCTTTACAATTTTGATTTTTACATATCATATGATTACAACCACCATCTTTCTCAATTGTTGCATTACATTTTGGACATTCTTTTGTATTTGCCGATATCCAATTTGATGTTTCTGAATCATCATCGCATTTTTTTATCCATTTCTTTAATAAATAACATTTGACAGGATCATGCCAATTTTCACCGCATTGAAAACAAAAAACATGTCCACAAGTACATGCCACCGGCTTCATATCAACGTAACTCACCTATAATTAGACGAATTATTATTAGAAAATAAAGAAGAATAAGAAGAATTACTTTAATAACATGATTACAATCAGGAGTTGGACACCATTTCAATAAACGATTACATTCAACAAAACTATTTGTAATTAAATGTTGATATTTCGTTTTCACTTTAACATCTTTAACTAATTTAATTACAGTCTCATCATCAACTAGAATCGAACAATTATGTGCTGGACATGCTATTGTTTGTCCGACACCTTCTTCCATGATTTTCGTTGTTAAATATTCATTCCAACAATTATAACAAAATTTATGACCACATTCTAGACCAGTCATTTGTGTTATTGTCGTTACATTATAACAAATTTCACATTCATCATTACCCCCATACAATTTACTACGTGTCTGATATGATGATTTATTTTGTTGTATTACATTTGTTGATGTTGGATATGTTTTAAATGGATTTATAATATTGGCTTCTTTAAATATTTGATTTTGATCACCATCAAAGAAACGCTCCAATAATTTCTCTTTATCCCAATTGAAATAATTTAATAGAACTCGTGTTGTTTGTAATGGTAATTGTAAAACATTATTAACATCATTTATACAATCAGTCATATATTTTACAATATCATCAGTTGATAATACTTCATATTGATACTCATCATCGTAACTTTGCAATTCTTTACTGATTGATGTTGTGGCTGTATCTAAATTGAAATCAACATCATCACCACTAGATTCATTACCAGAATCATCACAAATACTATCATCATCAACATCCATTTTGTTCTACAATGATATTTTTTTCGCCTTTCTTTCTTTCTTTAACAAGTTAATTATTGCAACTAGTTTAAAAATAAAGCATTAAAATACTGAATAATTTTGACAAACAGGAAACTCCAAAACGATAACAACAAACTATATCAACAATAACTAATACGTCAATTAATTAACACTGTCAGCATAATTATAATACTAAAATAAAAGCGGACAAACAATTAAGTTACATGATAATCAGCGTGTTTTCTAATTAATTTGAGAATTTTCTAAAGAGATTCCTTGGACGACTTCACCACAACAACATAACCTAACATTTCAATTCAACTAAGAAATTACGTTGCAAACAAAAATAACAATACTTGAAATACACAGACAGACACACACACATATATAAAATAAGTTAAATTATTTAATTAGGAAATTTTGATAATTAAGATCAATTTTGTTTAGATCATCTTAGATAATTATGGATGTGGTTAAGGTCACAAAGATGACTAAAAAAAAAAGTCACTCGTGTTGGCAACAGTGGAATTTGTCAAATTTAATAAAGCTACGTGCACATGTTTGACTCCTAATTATATGGTTTAATCAACCGTCTCAAAATACGCTGGATGGTGTAGTTTTGAACAAAAATATTCAGATATGTACGATTTTAAGTTATATTAATTATAAAGTAATTTAATAATCACAGAATCACACAATTAACACTTAGTTAAAAATTAATATGAACCAGGCTTAATTGGCCCGATCTAATATGGGCATGCGTTCTTCATGAAAGAAAATTGTCAATTGTCTACATATAAAAAGAGATGATATTATCACAATTACAATGTTATAGATAAAGATACCTATTAATGGATGTTGACATTTGTTTTTTCTATTCAGTTGCAAAACAGTTTTGATTAATAAATGTTAATTTATTTTTAATTACAATAATTTGATTAATTTTTATATTTTAAGTAATCAAAATGGCATCGTCTTTGGAAAATCTGGAAACTCAGCTTGAGATGTTCATCGAAAATGTCCGTCAGATTCATATAATTGTTAGTGATTTCCAGCCACAAAGTCAGAATGTTCTCAATCAAAAATTGTAAGTTTTTCGTAATTAATTATCGACTCTTATATCATTTTTTTTTTGTAGACAATCATTAGTGCATGGATTACAAGAGGTTGATAAATTAAAATCGCAAGTACAAGATGTTCATGTACCGTTAGAAGTCTTCGAGTAAGTATACAACGCTACTTCACCTCGCAGTTGGCCAGGTCTTTGTTTGTTTTTCCATTGAAAAATGTTGTACGAATCAAGCTACGACATGATATAACAAAGACATGGTCAATTGCGAGGTGAAATCATGAATCGTTAATATTTATGATTATTTTAATAATTTGTGTTGTTTTATTTGAATTTTAAAGTTATATAGATCAAGGAAGGAATCCTCAATTGTATACAAAAGACTGTATCGAAAAAGCGTTAGCTAAAAACGAACAAGTCAAAGGTAAAATTGATGCTTACAGGAAATTCAAAGCGAATATGTTACTGGAACTTAGTCGAACATTTCCTAATGAACTTAGTAAATATCGAGCAATTAGAGGAGATGAATAATTAAATAATATTGAATATAATAAAAGATATTTAATTTCCTACATTTGGATTTTCTCCATTGTCTTCATTGTCATCGTCATCTTCCTCGTCGATCATGGTAACTTCAACATTAGGTTCATTTTTAATTTCACCTAATTGACTATAGAGACGTTCATGTATAATACACGACATATTCACATCAACTTTACGATAATCTTGTAAAATTATAGCAATCCATCCCATTGTTGTATTATCACGTAATATTAAATTTGGATCATTTACAATTAATGGATTGATTTCAATTAATTTACCAAATATACCAGAACGTATCGGATAAATAGAATTTTCAGTTTCCATAAAACACAATATACTATCAGGTTGTAATAGTTGTGCACCACGTTTACCTTTACCACTCATTTTATTTTCTAAACGATTGACGTTCGGTGTTATTTGAAAGTTTAATCGTTTGATTTTTAATTCACCTTCACTATAGATTGAGTGCATTGGTGATATATACACAACAGTTACTTTATTACTATGTATCCATAATGATGTATCTAAATTTTGTTTTGGTGTTGAGAAACTTGTGCAATAATATCGTTGATAAGCATCCTTCCAGCATGGGAGCGAATCTAATTGTTCTGGAAGGCCAGTCCAATCTGAAGGTGGGTCTTCGTTCTACAAAAATTAACGATTAATAGACAACTTGGTTAAAGTTGGGCTTTTGAGTTTCCAAGATTTTACAAGTCGTACATGAATAATTTCATGTAAAATTATTAGAAAATTAATCTTCAATTCTTAACCATATTATGCTCAATTCTTTTGGAGAGTGTTACTCAACATGGTGTGAGTTGCTTTACATTTATAGTGATTTCCATAAAAACTTATAGAATCGTTGAAATCCAAAAGCCCTGCTCTTACCGAATTTAATTTACCTCACTTTTGGCCTCAACTTTCACTTGAATATCCTGCAAAATTATCCTTATGAGATTTTACTGAACAAGTAGTAAAATTGAAAACAATTTACCATCTATACAAAATTATAAGAATTTACAAATTAATTATGAATTCCGTTATCCAAATTAATCTGTCAGTCAATAAAAAGAGTTATATTTAATAAAATTAACAATCAAAAATTAAAAAATTTAACAATTGAAATTGAACAAAATTACTAAGGTTATGTTTCAATTAGTGCTATAGTGCTTTTAAATTCTTTGGTTGGCAACAACAACAACTATTGTCAATGGCGACCAAACAACCAATCAAAAGATGAAAATTTAGCGCCAATTTCGATATAAAAAAAACATACATGTAAATTGAGAAAAAAAAATATTGAAATTGTCCAAATTCGTATGTTAATAATAAATAATAAATCAAATAAACGAACACAATTCAGTTAAAGATATAATAAATTAAAAATTTGGCTATAATTTATTTTTTACAGATTTTTCTTCAAAAAGAAGCTTGGCAACACTGCATTTTTTGCCTTGTTTTGTTAGTCATTTGTTATTGGTGGATGTTTAGTAATTGCATTTTTCTTCAAATAAAATTCAAGAATTATGGAAAATATTAAAGAAAATCAACCATTGCAAGTAATTAACGAAAAACCGCAAATGTCTACAAATACTAATCAAAGTCCTGTAGCTGATTCTGTAGACGGAACTAAACGTCGAAGGTATTTTTGAGGTTATGTTATACGAAATTTAATATCAAAACAATTTTCAGCTCAAATCGTTCAATAAAACGAAAGAAATTCGACGATGAACTAGTGGAATACAGTTTAGGTATACCGGGTGTATCAAATGTTAAAGTAAATAGAACTTTTTTATTTTATTAACTAAAAATAAAAGTACCTTTTTTGTAACTTTAGAGTAGTAGATCACGAACACAATCACATTCCGATTTCTCTGCAACAAGTCCATCTATTGTACCATCATCAAATATTACAACATCAACAACATTACCATCATCATCAACAACAATAACCATAGCAACAAATAGCGCTGCAACAACACCAACACCGGATTTAAAACGTAAGGCAACATCTAGACGTGGCAATAAACGTGGACGTCAACAGAATCAATTTGCAACGAAAGATTTAGGCCGTTGGAAACCAACAGATGATTTAGCATTAATCATTGGTGTACAACAAACGAATGATTTACGTGTTGTACATTTAGGTACAAAGTTTTCATGCAAATTTACCGTACAAGAATTACAACAACGTTGGTATGCATTATTGTACGATAAAGCTGTATCAAGAGTTGCTGTACAAGCAATGCGAAATTTGCATCCTGATATGATTGCAGCCGTACAAGATAAAGCATTGTGGAGTCAAAATGAAGAACAAATTCTAAGTACAGTTAAATCGGTTAGCAATCAATTATAATATAATTAATTAAGAAGAAAAGTATTAATTTAAATTCTATTTGTAGAGCGCTAATCCAACTATTGAAACATTCGCTGAATTATTATCTCAACATCCTGATATTTTCTATTCAACACGTACAGCAAATGCTTTATATCGTCATTGGCAAACATTGAAGATGTATCATTTATTACCGGATCAGGTTTTAGGGCCATTACCAACACCTGGCCGGCCAATAATGACATTTAATGATGCTGAAGATATGATACAAGATTCTGAATTAAGTGAACCAGCTGATGAGGCAGTTGATCGTGAATTGAAGATACAACAACGGAAAAATATTAAACAAATACGACAATTAGAGAATGAAGTTGGACGTTGGAATGTATTAGTTGATAGTGTTACCGGTTTCTGTCCTGGTGAATTAGATGGACAAACATTGGCCGTATTACGTGGTCGAATGGTTAGATATTTGATGAGAAGTAAAGAAATTACAATTGGTCGCTGTGCCAAAGGATATAATGTTGATATTGATTTAAGTTTAGAAGGACCAGCACATAAAGTTTCTAGAAGACAAGGAACTTTACGGTAAATTTTGTTTGTTATTATCAGAGACTGGATTTTGGTGCGCTTGTGACCGTGACTTGAGATACTAACATAGTAAGCGCCTAGTAAATTCACTGCCGCACATACCAACATCTTTCGCTCGCTGTTAGATAGTTCGGACTGTGACGTCAGCTCACCAAAATCCGGTCTATGGTTATGAGTTATTATTATTACTATTATTTTGAATAATAATTCGAATCGTTATTTAGATTGAGAAATACTGGCGAATTTTATCTGTCATCAGAAGGTAAGCGACCAATTTTCGTAGATGGTCGACCAATCACAGCAGGTAACAAAGTTCGCCTTTATGATAATGCAGTTGTTGAGATATCTTGTTTGCGTTTCATATTTTCTGTTAATCATGATTTGATTCGTTCCATACATGATTCACTTCGTTATAATGTTCCATCATAAATACGACTTACTTTGTGTATTTTACAAATGCAGAAAATCAATAAAAGTTGTATTTATGCGCAATTTTGAATCAATAATCCAATTTCTTTTGTATTAAGAGTGCGGACTACGTCTTTTTACGAAAAAATCGAATATATGAAAAGTTGGGGTTGTAGTTTGCGCTTCTAACACGTTCAAATTGTATAAAACTGACTGTTAAAACGGTATATCACCTGTCTTTAGCTGTTAAAAATTCAAAGAAATTTATTCAAAACTGATTCATATTCAGTAGCAAGTTTTTAGAGGGACTACTTAAAAATTACATGGCATTCAATTTGAAATTCTCATTTATTTTAAGAAACCAACATCATCTTCATCGGTGATTTCTTGTAATGCTTCTGTTAAAGCTAAATTTAATCGTTGTGCAACTGATAAACCAATCTTCAAACAATCTAATAAAGTATTCGGTTGAAAAGATCCGGAACCTGTTTGAAGAATTGTACTGAATTTCTCATTAGAAACAGCAATAACAACAACACCAACTGAACATTGCTCTTCAGATACACTAGGATCAACAATACAATGCTCACCAATTTTACAAACAGTCACCTAATAGAAGTTTATAATTAATTTAAAAAAAAGTTCAGTGACGGCTCATAACTTGAATTAATGGGTGTGCTGCAATTACGCAGAAAAAAGAACAGGAGAAAAACCAAGACAAAATAGAAGAGAAAGAAAGCAATGAAGCAGAGAAAAAAGGGAAGAGTGGTAAGCGACCTGCAGAGAAAAAAGAAAAAGGCAGGAGCGCAGGAAAGACAAAAAATGAGAAAAGAAAGACATTAAAGCGGAAAACAAAGAAAGAAACACCGGGTGGGAAAAAAGAAAAACAGAAAATGATAAAAAAAGAAAGTAAAGGTGATAACAGTGGTAAATGGACAGGCGAGAAAGGAAGAAAGAAAAGACTAATTTTGAGTGAAAACGGGGGGGGGGGGGTGCCACTGCAGTTACACTCTGCTTCTAGACGAGCCGCCTCTGATTATGTTAATATTATTAAAATAGTTGAAATACTACCATAATTGGAGCCTTATCAATTTCTAAGCGTTGACAATCATGCAATTCTTCGGAAACGTCCAATTCAATATTATTACCATCAATATTAACCGAACGTATTAAAGGAATTTTTGTATCCCACAAGGCAGCTTTTACAGCTATTGAAACAGCATCATACAGATTACCACCGCATTCTAACAACTAAAATTTGCATATAATAAAACATTAAAAATATTGATATTCTATTCAAAATGAAAACAAACCAAAATATCAACGTAGAGTTTCCAACATTTTCGCCCCTTTAAAATGCACAATTTACGTAAATTGAAAATTTCTGGTGAACTATATGCTGAAGATAGACTATTTGCTATTTCTATAGCTAGATCTTCACCACCTCTACCTTCAAAATCTGGGGTAGCGTTCGCTGAACTATAACAAATTTAAAGTTATAATCTATACTAAGAAAACGTATGGAAAAACATGTACCAATCTACAAAAAACTCCAATTTTCCCTCTTGTAAGCGTTCAGGATACGGTACATCAATTTCAATTTTAACAGCAACTAGAACATCTGTATTTGCTAAACGTAAACGTGCCGAACCGAAGGCATGCGATATTATTCCGGTTTCTAACTCCATCGGACGGTAATCCTCACGTTCACGGCCATCTGCACGGAAATTTTCCTGCAATTTTATAATGTTTTAAATATGACAGAAATAATTGAAATTATTGTCTAGAGATAAAAGCACACACCCACCTGAACACCGTGTAAGATGTAGGTTTTCTCAGCCTCACAAAGACTCATTCTATGTTGTAATTCTTGTAGAAATATCCAAATTTGTGTTGTTATTTGAGGTTAGAGAATCATGAAGTATGTAAGGTTGGGTTACACGTTTTTTACATTATTGAAGATTATTGATTCAATTTCGATTATTGTACACTATTTAGTGTATTTTCTAGTATCGGTAGGTTTATTTAAAGGCTCAGTAAAAATGTATGCTTCTAGTTAGCAAAATTATAATTTTTATGCCCGATAAGCGCTACAATTAGCGGATGGGATTAATACCGCTAATTTTGAACGTAAAGATAAATAAATCGGGCCAAATGAATGCCGAAGAAGCTACAATCAGCTAATAATGCGAGATGTCAAATTCTTTTATTGAATGTCATGTGGCGTTTATTTATTACGTCGTTGCCAAGTTGAGCCAAATTTCTTACTATTGCGGACATTTTAATTCGATTAAATTAATATTTAAAAAACAATAATTTTTCAATTGTTTTAGTTCTTATCTATATAAAGATTATCCAAAATTGAACAAATGTTTAAAGATTTATTGCAAGAAGTTAAATTGAACGAACAAGTGACTCGATTAAAATATTTGGACACCTTATTTTAATAAAATTAAGAATACAGAATGTCCCGTAAGTCGCGCATTCTTCCTAAGGGACACATAGGGGATGAAATTCTAACGCGGAAAAGTCCTGCTATACCATTATTTCACCTAACGCACAGGTAATTAGTAAATTAATTAAATTAAGTAGCCAATCAGGTGCCCTCTTAGTTTGAATGGTTATCGCGCCAGTCTGCTAACTGGTCCGCTTCCCGAGTTCCACCGTCAAGACTCTTTCCTTCTCTTTTTTTTTATCATTATAGCGAGCACCTGATTGGCTACATGATTTAATTAATAACTAATTAATTACCTGTGCGTCAATGACAAAATATGGTACAGGACTTTTCGTCTTAGAATTTCATTCCCTATCTGCCCTTTAGGATGAAGTGCGCTACTTACGGGATAGCCTGTGTAGTTTTTGTAATATAGCTCTAAACGCGCTGTTTTTAATACGTTTGTAATTCTATAATAGATTATTTGCAATAAAAAGAATTACCTGTAAAATAAAGGACTTATGATGTAGTGTGAAGTTAAGCTTGGCAACACTGGCTTGTTTACACAATATTGTCATAAACGTATGTCATAATTGTAGTTAAAAAACTGTTTATTTTGGAAGAAATTTATTTAAAAAAATAAAATGCCAAAGACAGCACCAATATCATCATCATCATCATCGCATAGTGATAGTGAAATAAACAAAACAAATAAACAATGTAATTTACATGTTGATATGAAAAGTACACAAAAATACAAATTGCATGCAACATTCAAGGATCGTTTACGAAATTTAAGAGATCAAAGATTGTTATGTGCAACATCCAAGAATAATATTGAAGGTGTTAAAGTCAATTTAGCATTAGGTGCTAGTCCAAATTATGCTGATGATTATGGACGTGGAGCACTGCATATAGCAGCTAGTAAAGGCTATATAGATATTGTTAGATGTTTATTAAATAATGGTGCTGATCCAAATAAATGTGATTCATTGCGAAATACACCATTACATCTAGCTGCTTGTATACATAATCTACCTATAATATCGCTCTTGCTGAACGCTGGTGCTGATGTTAAAAAACTGGATATCTATGGGAAGAATCCGTTGCAGTTGGCTAAAAGTAAATTGCAATTGTTGCAGAGGAGTTGGCGTCAAGGATCAATTGAGATGATGGAAGTTCGAGCCGAATTACATATGGTAAATCATCAACAACAAAGAAAAAAATACATCACCTTATTTAATTCTTGTTCTGTTATTGTTGAATTTTAGATTGTCGAAATGTTAATCTCAGTATTCTCACAAGACAAAGATGTTAGTGTTGATGATCTGCAAATGATGAAATTGAATTTGAATTCGGAAGAGCCCAATATTGATGATCAAATGTCGAAACTGTTAACAGGTTTGGAGCAATTTCAAATATCTTAATAAGAGAAAAAAATCAGTTTTCAATTTATTATTAATTTATCGATTATTGTATTATAAATACAGAAATAAATTTCGTTTTGATTTTTCTTAGTTATTTATTTAGTTTGTGTATAAATTATCTATTGCATTATTATTATTAATTATGATTATTGTTAACCATTTCAAATCAAATATTTTGCAAATTTTGAGCATGAATAAAATATGTAAATAATTAAAGCTGATAACGATTATTTCTAATATAACAACCATCAAAACAAATTGATTTATCAACAGTTCACAGCCTTCACCTATATTATTATTACTACTACAATATTTTACATATTAAAATTCATGATAAGCATTGACAATTTGATCGGGATAAATTTACAATTCACTAATTACAACATCTCTAACATTTGTTCACTCATTAATTCTAGTTTTATCTAAAAAGTATATGTAATTATTTAACTAGAATACAACAATAAAAAATTGAATAACAATAACAAATAACAATAAAATTGAATTAGAGCTTAATTGTTAGGTTTCGTCAGTCAAGTATCTCAAGATCGTATTTTGGAAACAAGATAAATTGTTGTTTGTTTTTAACTTAGTTGTTAAAATATACGAAAACATAGCAAAATATTATAACGATTGATAATCTCGGATTCATTCTCAATGATACACTTTTCTTATTTATATACAACAAAAGCTATGTTGAGAAATCAATAAATCATAGTATAACGTTTTTTCTCAATTTTGCAATTATAAATTGAAAAAGTTACAATATTTGTGTACAACCCAAAAACTATTTAGATAAGCTTACTTTTCTTTCATAACTAAATGAGATACCGAACAGAGTACCTTCAGATAAATGTTTAGTGCCACATTTTCTACTACTGTACACCAAATTTATATTGTATTTTTGCTATTTCTGATCTAAAATTAAGCTATACTGAAGTATTGCTTTCAACAATACGTCCGATGTTAATTACAATTACAATTAGATAATTAAGTTATCAGTCTATTCCCATAAAATTATAGATTACATGTAATCTATAATTTTTTATAGAACAACTTTTATGGGAATAGACTTTGAGAATTTAATTTTCTAATTGTACTTCATCTTACCATATTTGAGATATGGATTTTTGGTTTTCCACAATAGTTAATTACATTGTTTGAATATTGATAAAGACGACACACTCACATTTTTATAAAAACTTGTTTAAATGGAACAAATTTACAAGGCTAATGTGTAAAATATGTCATAAATATTTGCATTGGAAGATTGTATCTATATTGAAGTCTTAAATTGAGAACATATTAAATGTTTTAAAATAAGGAACTTTGTTACAATTCTTCGTATGGAAAAAAGATTTATCACAAAATTGGTTAATATTTTGAAATGCGTAATATTGGCAATAAATTATGCAATGATTAGAATTATATACCGAGATAATTCGAGTGTCTGTTGGCACAATTGTCTAAGACATCAATGTAATTCTTCACATTACCAACAATAAAAATAACAAGAATCAAATAATAATTATAGTCGTCGCCAAATAACTTTGATCTCCCACCGCCATTAAGAAGTGTATGAACTAATTGTAAGATGATAAGTTATAATGTAATATTGTTCTGTTTTGTTTATCGCGCTCAAAATATTTAACAAATTAATTATAAATTGTTTACCAGGCATTTGCCAGATAATAGTAAAAACCGTAGTTTAAAATTAAGTAAAAATTTCAAAAACTTCAATACTTGGACAAATACCTAAAACGAAAAGTTCTTATGGCAACTCCCATTATTTA
>JAZBGW010000750.1:0-12154 GCA_037464815.1 Mylabris variabilis | reverse complement strand
CCATCACAGACCAACACAAACCAGTCCAGACCGCTCCTTTGTTCCGCAACATTATACCGACAATCGATGGATAGCCCGAACCAGTTCTCCCAAACCAAGGACCAAGGCAAACCAGCTAGGTTACACGGTCTGTGGTTCGTGGTTAGTCCGACCAGTTCTCCCTAACCACAGACTGTGCAACTGCCGCTTTACGCGTTAATTCACATACACTGATCCCTGTTGTGGTAACCAACTATTCCCAGTTTGTGGTCTCACGGCGAGGTTGCCACATTTCCATTCAGATTTAGGAGGCCTAGATTTGCGACCCGTACCGACTTTTATGAGGTTTTTCGAATAATAATTCAAGCGAAGCGCAAGTCTGTGCCTACCCATGTGCCCACCTGCAAATAATCTAAAAATTTATATGAAAAACGTTTTACTAAGATGAATACCACAATATTTGTATGATCACAGATACCAAGTCAATTTTTTTGTACATCTGAATGTGTTTTTGTTAAATGAGGTGACCACCGAAAATTAAGTTGGCCCACCGAACGACCCACCCTAAAATTTGTTGTCATGAGACCACAAACTGGGAATGGTTGGTTACTATAGCTGAGATCAGTATATGAGAATTAACGCATATGATGTAGATAACACATCTTACATCAATAAATTTGGAAAATTCGATGTTCACGGAGAAATAAATAAGTTTTTTCGACAAAAATATGATCTTTGGGTAACTCTGTTGCTAATATTTTATTTCGATAGATGAAAAGAACAAATGAGCTGTCTCAAAATTTTCAAAAATTGGATTTTTCACCGACATCAGGTTTCCTTCACATGGATAAGCTTTCGAACAAGCAATGATCCGCTTGTCCATCTGTAAAACTGTGCAAAAAAAGTACTGCATAAGCGTGCCCTTTTTAATAAAATTCCGGAAAAGTAACAAATCGAACGGAAAATTTCTTGGATATTTGGAAAGTCCTTTGAATTTGTTAGATATAATTAAATTTTCATTAAAAAATAATCAACATAGGCTAAGCTGCGAGGGAAATTGTGAAAAAAACATGCCTCGAGACAATTGTCTGTAATTCAGAATTTTCTTAAAATTTTCCAAAACAGAATCGCCCTTCTCCTACACCTAGAAACGCTCTTTCCATAACGCTATCGTGTGTCAAACATTCCCCATTTTCATAAAAAGTACTGGACCTTTAGTTCTAAAATCAACAATATTTGAACCTTTTGAGGTTCGATTTGAAATTTAATTATGACTTTAATTTCTATTCAAGTTTATATGATGCAAGTTCGCATTCTGTAATTGCTCGTTATGAAATCCATCGTATATTATTTTATGCACGCGGTGGAATTGATACACAAGAAGCTGGTTGTTTTGCATTCACTTGGTCGCATGGTGATACACAAGAATCAGCTATATTTCAGTGCCATATATTTAGATGTGACATTTCAGAAGCTGTTACAAGAGTTTCAGGTATTCTATTACGTTTCCTAAATCATATTATAAAAATATTGATTTTTTTTATGTTCGTTTTCAGCATGTTTTTCTAAAGCTTTTCAACGAGTTCCACGTTCAATTAGTAGTTCGATTACATCATCAATCGATATGGCTGGTTCTGTAACAACAATACCCGATTCACGTACGTTAATGTACGTGTTTGAAGTTAATGTAGAAATTAAAGAAGATGACGGAAAAGTAAATAATTATCAATAGATTAATTAAATAAATTGATCATAATTAATTTATAGGGTGTATTTTCAACTGTTGGACGCGATAAGAATGGTTTTCGATTAAAAACTAATTTAGAAAAACAATTGTGTTTAACTATCAAACAAGTCTCTGATAACGGTCCACAATTAACAATCGAGAGATGTTTTGGGGTTTTGATAGCTCCAGGTCGGCATGTTAAACACTCAGATATGCAATTATTAGAAATGGTAATCTAATTTTATTTAAATTTTCATAATGTTAATGATTTTTATGGTTTTTAGAAAGAACAAATGTCTAATAATCAATCAATTGAACCGAATTGTACAACAATAGCCGCTACATGGGATCCAACAGAACCATCTTTTGATGCTTTAAATCAGGAAACACCGAAAGATATTAAACAATATATGACAATTGCTGTCGATTTAGTGATAAGAGGTATACAGGAACCTGTACGTTTTCAAATGGAAACATTAGTACGTATAATAAATTTGAATGAACGTAATTTTTGGTATTTCCAAAAAAAATCGTTGATACAACAATTCTTTTTGAATTTAAAAGAGAATTTCACTGATGATTTAGATATTTATTATGATGTATTAAATATTGAAACATTAGGTGAAATTGATAAGAATTTATTGAATTTAAATTTAAAATTACCAAATTTAATATCATCACCAAGTATAACGTCCATTGATACAAATTTATCATCATTATCAACAATTTCATCAACAACAACAACAAATATAATAACACCAAAAGATGATTATAATTCAGATGGTGATGAACCATTATTGAGTGGTACTGGTTTAGTATCGAAAGATTGTAGTGTTGATGTCTTAGAAAGTTGGGCGGATGTTTTAAATCGTTGGAAACAAACAAAACAACCACCAAAACAATTAAATAGTTTAGTACGTATGGGTATACCGGAAGCATTACGCGGTGAAGTTTGGCAACGTTTAGTTGGTGTTGAAGAGAATGCTGAAACAATGGAAACTTATCGGGTCTTGATAACGAAAGTAATTAAGATAATTTTAAATTAATTGTATATAATTAAGTATAAGAAATGATTACAGGAGTGTAGTTGTGAGAATGTAATCCAACGTGATATCGCCCGTACATTTCCTGCTCACAATTTTTTCAAAGAAGCTGGAGGTCTTGGACAGGATTCCCTCTATAGAGTCAGTAAAGCGTATGCTGTTTATGATTCGGAGATCGGTTATTGTCAAGGCTTGAGCTTTTTGGCAGCTACTCTATTATTACATGTATTTTTTTTTTAATTTGTACGATAATGTGTGTAATTTTGTATTTTTTTTTAGATGCCAGAAGAGCAAGCTTTTTGTGTTTTAGTTAAATTAATGTACGACTATCGTTTACGTGATTTATACAAAGATGGTTTCGATAATCTCTATTTACGTTTATATCAATTGAATCGTTTAATGGAAGAACATTTACCAGGTTTATGGCAACATTTTAAAGCACATCATGTTGAAACACATATGTTTGCATCACAATGGTTTCTAACATTGTTTACAGCACGTTTTCCTTTATATTTCGTCTTTCATATAATCGATGTATTTTTATTACAAGGAATCGATACTCTTTTCCAAATAGCATTAGCATTATTGATGGTTTGTGTTTAAATTTAATTTATTTCATATATTATTATTATTTAATGGGTTGTTGTTTTTTTTTAGTTTTGTAAAAAAGATTTACTACTTTTAGATTTTGAAGGTATTTTAAAATATTTTCGTGTTTCATTACCGAAAAAATGCCGTACAGAAGAAGCTGCAAAACAATTAGTGAAACTAGCATGTAATATTAAAGTGAAAAAATTGAAAAAGTACGAAAGTGATTTTATGGCATTGAAAGGTAATTATTTGATTATTTTTGTTTTATTTAGAATTGAGTTGTACGCAGGGCTTCGAACCGTTATTTTTTGTTCCGGTTTTCGTTTCTGCAAAAATTACGATTTTTTTTCGGTTCAAAATGATTAATCTTTAAGTTATACCCCAAAAGGTACAACACCTAAAAGTTATTTACAGGGTAAATATTTTAAATACAGAAGAACCCTTGGGCAAGTGTTTTATTTTGTAATTTTGTTTTAGAAGAATTTTCATGGTAATAGACAGGGTGATTCAAATTTCGGTCCATGCATGGGGATCTTGGAAACGGTAAGAGATACGAAAATGGTTATATTGAGGCAAAGTTGTCTAATCACTAGGTCAATATAGCGGGCCAAACAAATCAAGGATAACTTAATTGGTTTTGTAAATATTTGGAAATAATTTCGAGAGTCCGATTTTTTATCTAGCCTTATTTGAGAAAATATTGAGAAAAGAGTAGCACATCTCCATTGCCACTTTTCACCCGCCATCTGATAGTCCAAACAGATTTTCGGTAAAATGCACTGTTTTTTCAGGGCCGTAACGCGTAACCAACATATTTTTTCAAATAAGGACCTGTATTTTTTTAATTTTTGGAAGGTCTACATGGTTCTAGATACTATGCTGTTTTTGTTCGAATCGAATCCGAATGTTTTATTCAGAAAAATGCTCTTTGAATATTTCAATTTAGAGCTTTTCAAATTGATTTTATTTATTTACTATCATTTAAAAAAATTTGTCGGTTACGGCCCTGAAAAAACAGTGCATTTTATCAGATCGTGGCTGAAAAGTTTCAATGGAGATGTGCTCCTTTCTTTTCTCAATATCTTCTCAAATAAGGCTAAGAAATAAAATCGGATTTCCAAATTTTCTTTATTTCCAAACATTTAGAAAACCAAAATTAAGTTATCCTTGATTTGATTGGCCTGTTATATTGGACTCCTAATCAGGTAATTTTGCCCTAATTTAACCAACTTCCTATCTCCTACCGTTTCCGAG
Organism: Mylabris variabilis; assembly: GCA_037464815.1. Classification (NCBI taxonomy): domain Eukaryota; kingdom Metazoa; phylum Arthropoda; class Insecta; order Coleoptera; family Meloidae; genus Mylabris; species Mylabris variabilis. The sequence goes on along the minus strand of JAZBGW010000750.1, from coordinate 7,561 downwards.
ATCCCTATACATAGACCCGAATTTTAATCACCCTGTATATATTTTACCGTGGGGTATAAAATCCCAAAAAAAAACAATAAAAAATGCCATATAATCATCTATAACTTTAACCCTCAACAAGGCATGAAAACTCGGTTTACACTCTAGCAAATCTACATTACTTAGTTTCTAAATCACTAAAAAATATTGAGCCGTTGAAATAAAACTGATTTTGCGGGAGTAACTTCAACCCTCAATATCTGCCTTAAACTTAAATAAAGGCATGAACGACAAAATACACATCCCTTAGAATAGAATGAGCTACCTATACCGATTGATTCATTTAAGAGGAAAAGTTCATGTGGCAACTCCCATTGTTTAGCGAGCGATTTGAAAAATTTTTCAAGGACTTATAGGAGGATTCCTGGAGAATATTTTTGCAAAATCAAAACTGCGTAGATCATTTGGAAGTTGGTCAAAAAACGTTCGTTTCTGACGATGTCGTGATGTTCAAAAACGAGCTAAACGATATTCTAAGTCGTTTTGCGTTTTAAGTTCATTTTCGAAAATCGCCCATTGTTCAAAACGAACGGTTTTTACCAACTCCAAATGAGCTACGAGGTTCTAATTTTGCTAAAATGATCTCCAGGTACCCCCTCGCCAAATAATGGGCGTTGCCATAAGAGCTTTTCGTTATAGGTGAATCACCCGGTATAATAAAAATTATCGAAATTGGGAGTTTGAAGCAGGGAAGAAAGAAGAGACGAAAGGGGAAAAAAGATCATGTTAATAGTATGCTTGAACCGAAAAAGACAGTTTTTGTTTTGGGTTCAGCTCTCGATTTAGTTCCGGTTCGAAGCCCTAATTGCTTGTAATTGAGAAGATTTTTATCTTTATTGTGGATCATATTTTTTTGTTTTAATAATTGTTTAGGATGATGACTTTGTTGTAGAATACAACTGTAACTGTACATTTTTTAAGACTCGACCACAAACAGGATAGAAGTCTTTCCGTTGTTTGCTCTAGTAGTGGGAGAATGTGTAATTTTAGCTTATCAGATTCTATCATCTGAAATTTCCATTTTGTGATTATTTCAGATAATAGAATCTCTTTATTTGTGCTTAATACTAATATAACCAAAAATTTTGTATTTGATATTTTTCTAACGTGTTTTATGAGGAGTTGTCACATAGTTTAAATTGTCAAAAAAAAAGATACATATAAAAATGTAGTAGAGCTGTGTGTTACCTCCTCTAGACGGCTGGGAAATTATCATATCGGATTCGGAAGCTGCAGATAACGCCGATGCTGAAACGGATGAATTACAACAAATGCGTATTGCATTAACAAAATCAGAAGAAGAACGTATCGTAATGATAGATCGTATCAATCAATTAAAAAAAGAGGTGGATCAAGCTGAAGCTGAAAAACGTAATAGTCAAACAATCATTAATGATTATAAATTAGTTAAACAACGTTTAGAAACACAACTACAAATTGTTAAAATGGAATTAGACAATCTTAAGGTAAACAAATTTTTGAAATGATCAACGATTTAAATTTGTTAAATTGCTTTAATTTTTGTTAATAGCAAAAAGTTGGCAATTGTGAAAAATGTAGTCAGATTTTGAACGAAAAAGACGTGGATTTACCGCAAGTTTCAATGAAAACCGATGATAATAACGATTTAGAGCGTGTTCGTGAATTGGAATTAGAGTTGGCGCAAACGAAATTAGCCCACGTTGAGGCTGAGTGTCGAAATCAGGTTAATTGCAATAAAAATAGTTTTGTAAACTGATAATAAATTGATTCAATTTTAGGATTTAATTCATCAGTTAAGGAATACTGAATATGAATTGAATACAGCGAAAAATAGTTGGCCACCATGGTTAAGTAAAACGTTGAGTTCGATCAAAGAAGTTGCAAATAAGAAGGATTTCGCTAATTTTACAAGTTTACAATCGGCGAATAACAGTGGTGGACCATCGTTTGTTTCACATATAAATGCCATAAGACGTGAAAGCGTGCCATTAGAAAATAGTAATACAACAAAGGAACAAAAACGGGACTCTCTTAATAGTATCATAAAAGACTCACAAAGTTGTAGTAGTTTGAAAACACAATACTAAAATTTTCTATTTTGTTGATATTTTTGTTCTCAATAAAATTATTAATTGTAATAATTCATTATAGAAAATGTCTCTTGTGTAGATAGATAACATTAGTGTGTTATAATAAAAAATGCAATATTTCGGCAATTTTTCATTTTTATTTCTACCAGTTCTCAAAAATAATATGAAGAAGAACTATTACATAATGTCAATAACTCAAAACTTAGCTTATTCTAAATATGAAACTTATTCATAAACAAGTTAATTTGTAGTTCTTCACTGCATATAAAAGATAATGAAACTGAAGAACACATTTACATTAACGTAGTTGGAACTATTTTTGAAACATTAGAAAAATAATAAACTTTATGTATTTTCGTAAACTAAATCTAACAATCAAAAAGAAATGAAGAAAAAAGAATACATTTTTAGATATATAATAATAGCATGTATAAAAATTATCATCTTATTTTTAATTAAATATTTTAACGGCGATCTCTGGAATCCGAACGGCTACGTCTGTCCCGACTGCGGGATCTTGGTGATCTTGACCTGGATCGTCTCGGTGATCTCGACCTACAAATCATAATAATAACCTCAGACAAAACCATTAGAAAGTTAATCTGGAACAAAACTGCGAACAAAAAATAAAATACATGACAATTCCACAACAGATTATAAATTCATTACTTCCTCAACAATAATAGATAATAAAATAATTTGAGGCAGTAATGAAATTACAACAAAGAAATTGTCACGTTACCTAAATAACTCTTGGCCGAACCTCTCTCACTCTCTTTCACTTCTTCGAAATTTATTTTAGATATGTTATAAGCGTTTCTAATCTAATTAGTTGATGATTAATTTTAAAAAAATCTTGAAACGACTGAAATGATTATTGTGAAATAAAAATATGTAAAAAAAAGTTGGGTGTTATTTCTGTTTCACATCAATAGTGATCCTCCCACCAAGAGCGACGACTTTTATTTTTTTTTAAGGGAATCTAGCTGATCTTTGTTGATTTGTACTTTTCTCTGTAGTAGTAGTAGTTGAAATTGAAAGTTGCTGGAATTGTCAACCACAATGCGCTGAATTTATGATTTAAATTTTGAAGGGTTGACTGACTGACTGACTGGTGGTGGTGGTAGTAGTAGTAGTAGTACTAAAATGCAGCAGCTAGCTGATGAAATTTTGTAGTAGTAGTAGAAGTAGTAGAGTAGTAGTGAAGTAGTAGTCGCGGCGCGTCTGGTATTATAGTTGTTTTATTTATTGATTTATTTTGAGAAAGACGAGTCACCACTGATGGTGGATGTAGTACTAGTAGCTAGCTGTAGTAGTAGTTGGTGGTGGTGGGTGTGTCGATGTAAGATGAGATGTGTGGCCAGGAGGGGGTGGGTCTCAGTCGGGGGGAGAAAACAACAGCAGTAGTGGTGCTGCCCTGTAATGTGCGCCAAACCACTTTAATTGCTGCCGAACTGATTTACCGAACATAATATTCAACCCATAAACAATTCAAATTCCAATCAATCAAAACAATCTCTATCAAAATAATTCAATTGTAGATTTGTTTGTGGGTTGATTATCAAAAAATAATGAGTCATTCATTATTGATTGTTGTTTTTGATTATTATACAACATTGTCTCAAATTCCTCAACTGTGAGGAGTGTTAGAGAGTGAACAAACCTTGAATACCTCACAGGTCCTCTGCGTCCTCCGCCGCGTCTCGAACGGCCATTCGACATCTCCACACGCACCCTAGTGCCGCAACAGCGTCTATTTGAACAAAACAAACAAAAATTAGACCATAAATGAAATGAATATTTTCGTAAACATACGTTCCATCTAATCCTCTTACAGCATCCTCAGCGTCCCGGGGATCCTCGAATTCAACAAAAGCAAATCCTGGTGGATTCCTGGCTACCCACACATTGCGCAACGGCCCATATTTACTAAATGCACTCTCGATCTCATGTTTACTAGCCGATGAGCCCAAATTGCCCACATATACTTTACAAGATAAATCCCATTCACGATAACGAGACATATTTCTAAAAATAACAAAAAAAATCAACCATGCATCCTTCCATAAATAACAAACAAGACGTAATAATTTCTAAATACTCACCTTTCTGTTGTGTATTTTAATTCAAAACCGGTTAATTTAACGGAAATTCAAAGATTTTCCAGCAAAAATGCACTTGAAACACAAACAATTATTTCAATAGACGCAATTAGCCAAAATGGCGACAATAATCGATCGTTATGGATCGATCCACTGTGAAGTTGGCGGCAGCACAACAATGGCGTCACCACGGTCGCCAACATAACCAACAAAATACCCTACAAAAACCGCAGCACTATCTAAAGCCGACCGTACACGATGCGGTTTGAATCAAACAAAATTGTAACAGAATCTCACAAAATAGTCACCACGTGCTTAATCTATAGTAATTTTTTTAAAAACTGTGTTTATGAAACATTCACAGTATCTAAAATATTTAATTCCTCCTTAATTACAGAAGTTTCACCGATCTAATCAACGACCTACATTCCCTGTTCAGGGTTCACTTTCATAGAAAATCATACAGATCAAGACAATTGCATAAGGAAGGAAATTCGAAAATAAATCGTTCGAGAGGATAAAATTATATTAAAGATTATTTTTTAAAATCAATATTTAAACAAAGCTTTAAAATGTTCGTCTTTTTGTTAAAAAAAGAGCAAAACTGTAATGAGCGGCTAAATTTTGGCGAATATTGGCAGTATAATCAGACAAAATAAAGACTTCTAATTGGTGTTATTGTTATGTTTCTTCATTAATAATTGTAGATCAATATTTGGCATCTCTAATGGCGCTAATGATGGTAAATGTCGTGTTGTTTCGTGTTGTTGTACATCTGGGCTTAATTCGCTACACGGTGAGAAAACATACGGTGATGTACTGCCACCAGATGAATCTGTTACGACTTTTAAATGTTGATTTTTCGATTGCGATTTGTTTTTTTCGTTCTCTAAACGTGCTATTTCAGCTTTTAAACGTGCTATCTCTAGATCACGTTCCTCTACTTGTAAAAATAACGTATGGACTAATTCACGTAATTTACAACTTAATACTTTATATTCTTCGATAATTGTCGAATCATCAACTTCTAGTTTTTTACCAATTATACGTTCAATATTATTATTATCACTGTTACCATTCTGTTTATCATCATTATAATCAGCATGACCATCAAGACTATCGATATCATCGTTCGATTTACGTTTAAATAACATTTCAACTAATGAATCGTTCGTTTCGATCGTATGCAAAATTGTATTTTGTATACAATCCTTATCATCAATATGAACGTCAATGAAATTCACTTTTTGTTTTGTTGTTTCTAAATAACGTTGTCGTTGTTCATGTTGTTGTTTCTTAATCTCTAACAAATCAATCTGTTTTTGGTGATTATCGATTTGTAATTGGATCGATTCACGTGCATATTCATTTTCGGTTAATGATAATGAATCGTTTAGATTTTTAATTGCATTCTTGTGCGCCTCCATGGATTCATCGAATTTTTTACGTTTCAAAAGTGCCTCAGCTCGCCGCTCCAGCTGGTGGGCCTACAATCATTAGAATTATGAATGGAAAAATAATACAAACTATTTAATTTATCACCTTATTCAATGGTGAATCTTCCATTATCTCTTATTTGTTTATTTGTTTATTTATTATTTATTTATTTGTAGATTTTTAAAGATTCGCAGATTTGATAACTCGTCAGAAATGGGTTAGGAACAGTGTTGCCACGTGTATTTCTATAACATATAAAATTGCAAATATTACATAAATCTTGTAAATTGTCTTCATTACCAATAAGCCAAATAAATTAATGCAAAATTATTTTTATGTAATTTGATTTCTTATTCAATTGATTTGATTTAAAATCAATAATTTTTTTATAAGATGGTAGAAAATTCGTAGATCTTCTGAATAATTGCAAGATTAGACATTGTTGTATAGCAAGTGACAACGGAACACGTGAGCACTATCTTCCATCTAATTGGTAGAATTATAATGGCGCTGAATTTAAATCTCTATTTTGTTTATTATTAATAAATTATAACAATTAATTATTGTAAATATAGTACTTAATTTTTCACATATTTTTTTCTGTAATATTACCAATTATAGCAAGCGAAATAAGGAAAAAAAAGTTCCAATTAATACTGCCTGACAGTCATTTGAGTATAAGTGACAATTATCAGAACCATCAATTGTAGAAAAATTAAATACACTAGTTTTTCCAAAAGTAAACCCAAAATTGACATTACAAAACAGTGGTACCACAATAACATACATTCATTTTTATTAACTTTAGGTTAAAAATTGGGAATTTGTTTTCATTATGTTGAATGTCATTTTAAGTTTAAATCAAAGACAGCTCAGGCTTCAATTGTTTTTTTTTTCATCGCCGCCATGTTTTAAAAACCGTTTTTGTTTGTGCTTGTTGAGTGTCAGTGGTTGTATTGTTCATATTAATTATCTTTGTATATTAAAATACCTCTTCATAAAATGGAAAATGAAGATTACAGACCAACCACTCCACCCGCAAAAATTTTACTTTCAACGTTTTCATAAAGAATTATAGCAATTGTAGCAAGGTATTTATAATATATATGTATAAATAATCTGATTGTTTGCGTTCATTTTGTTAAGCTGCAAAGAAAAAATAATATCTACATTTGTTTAATGTTCTATGTATTCAAAAATTAGTCCGCATGCGGAAAAGTGGCCATTTCTACACTTGTCGGGAAAAGACCACCGTTCTACAAGCTGGCGAACCAGTCTGAAACGAGCTGCCATCTTGTTGTTTCCGTTGCTAAGGAACAATCACACTCTATAAGCAACTGAACGTGCAGTGCAGAAAATTAACAGTTTCTGTTCAATCGTAGAGAATCTAATATTTCAACTTTTCAACACTACATATATAGATAATAGTTTCTGACAAATGTAAAACGCCATGGTAACGACAAAAAATAAATAAAAAGGGACAGTTTTAACAAACAGTTCTAAAGTGTCCGTTCTTTGTAGGATTTTATAATTTAAAATGTTTAAGATGGTAAATATTCTTGTACACCACCAATACCTGTACATTTAGAAATAAGTCGTAGATAAAGTATAGTATACAACTCGCTATAATGAGTGCTATGATTACCTCGGATGATTACAGCTTTCATTCTCGTTAATAACAGATAACAGCACTCATTCAGTGGCGTAGCGAGCTTATAAAAATAAAAATTATTCAGCAATTTTTTGTTTTGCGGACCATTTGGCGCTCCTTTGTGAGTAGCGCCCGGGGCATGATGCCTCTCCTTGTCCCTCTCGCTACGCCACTGCACTCATTATAGTCTAGTTGTATATTACCTTGGACACATTATCCGTCATAATGATAGTAACCATCATTATGATGGCAAAACCCCA
>JAZBGW010000749.1:8048-20999 GCA_037464815.1 Mylabris variabilis | reverse complement strand
ATTTGTTGGAAATGACATGTTCTCTCGGTGATGTTGTTATATGTAGACGTGACAAATACGACTTGCTCGACCTCGATGCTAACAAACACCTGACATCTGAGCATGATGAACGGCTGTCAACGTTTCAGATTAAGACCTTCCTTATATAGTTGCTGTTAGATTTATTACTCGTCGATGGTATTGTATAGATGTCGAACAAAGAAGCAGAAGTCTACATACAATTAATGCCTTCGACACTACAGATCTTCATTAAGACCTTTCAAAGGCTTGCGTTATCTTTGATCGGTCAAGAAAATTAAGTAGACTTATCGCTTTAAGAGGCAAACAAACATTTAAACACTTTTAGAATTGGTCGGTGGTCTTTAATATTTCTAAAACGGACAACAGGTAAGTATAGACATCTAAGAGTCGATAAATATTTTCCGATAAACACGGATACTAACATATTCCATTTACATGTTGAAATTAACAGAAAGACTTTTATACAACATGAATTATTCCAACTGTTTAGTGCAGTTATTCTCGACGAAATTCCTACAAATAGACATAAAAATTGTGTTTACACTGCGAATGAAACCTGCATGAAATACATTTCAAGTCAAATTATGTTTATCTATGTAAAGGAAACCGTAATGAGAATTTACATCTGGTATACCCTTATATAAATGTAATTTTCGAATAAATGTAGAAAATATGACAAATTCTAGTGCTACTCTCTCCTCATTTTTTTTTCTGTTCTAGTCATAACTGTTGTTATCTTTTAATAAAACATTCTGGAAATTATAAAAGCTGGAGTTGCAATTATATTTGCATTTAACTAAACACCAGACGGTTTAATTCCTACTTTCATAAATACGAATTAAAACCAACAATTCATTGCGCACTTTGCGTTTTAATTGTAAACGACGACGCCATAATGAGACAAATTACAACACATTAAACTTTAAAACATTCGCCAAACATTAGACAGATTTATGTTCAATAAAATGGAATTATTGCCTAATTTTTCGGACAGTTCCCTCTGTACTACTGATTTGTATTAAGCCCTTGTGAAAAACGCACAAAAATAACAGAAAAATAAATAAAACAACAACCACATTCAGCAATATGTTTCCAACACTATCATCATCGCCATCATCGATTTCAAGGGATCTTTCCTGTATTTTAGCTTTGTGTTGTTATAAAAACGAAATGAGCATATTGGACGCAAACATATTTCCACACAAGCGATGAAATAAAATCGTGTATACATCTGTCACCCTAGTTGACGTATTTTTCCGAATAACACACAACGAATGAGAATATACGACCACTATTGTGGAATGCAGGAAGTTTATGTTTTATATGTGGACCTATTGTTTGGGTATAATTTGATGATCATTTCTATAAATTTATCCGGATGGCATATAAATCAATTAATTAAAAGTCGGTTCAACATTAAAGTGTCTGTCTACCAGTCTAATCGTTAGTTAAAATTGGCACTAACTGATTGAAAAGACATGTTAAAGTTGTTGTCTTTGTAGCATTTACTGGTAATATTGATTTTCTATCGCTTTGATTCGATCTGGACTTTGTGGATGTTTGATCTTATCATTTTGTTATCTTGTCCAGAACTAGAAGTGGAATAACATAAAGTGCATCTTTTGTATACAATGTAAAATATAGGTGAGGGTGTGTGTGTGTTTGTGTCTGTTTGTGCGAAGATTGATGAACCAATCTAGAGAAAAGCATCAAAGCTCTCGCATAACGCTCACATGGAAAAGTTACATACACGTATGTATGTTGGAAGAGGGTAACGTGACAAGACAAGTGGTAAAGATGTTGTAGAATCGGAAATGTAGTGAGGTGAGGCGTTGATAGATCAGCTCAGCATCACTACAGGATCGACGTACATCACTTAACCCATGTAAGACTCGGATCGGATTACTCTATCATTCTGTTATTTACCGTCAAACCACAGTGAAGAGATACAGGATAATTCCTTCAATTATACAGAAAGCTGCTTTACGTAAACGTTAGATTGTAGAAAAGAACGAAGATGCCCTATAATACGTCTTTGCAAAATGTATCATCCCCTTTGTTCCGGTTACTCGACTTAAAGAACAGAGACATTTATCTACGACTAAGATAAACGAGGCAAACTTTTAACAAGGTTTTCATTACTAGTCTCACCTTTAACTCTGTCTCAGTTATAATACAATCGTACTTTATACTGAGTTTCCGAGCTTTTTAGTGATTTTTACAAAGCCTATAAATTATTTAAATTGAAAAAAATACAAAGTAATTTTAATATAAAGAAAATCAAAAGTCAGTCTAAAACAATATCAGTGTTACACTATCCAATAAATCAATCTCTACTGACGTTGTTTGGAAAATTAAATTTTGTTTAATGTATTTATTATTTAAAAGCGAACGGAAGGGCGAGTGGGTGGGTAGGTTGATTGAAACACACAATTGTCGCCCATTTACATTGTTCAAATTTGTATTTGTACCATTTTGTGAAAATAAATTGGCATAAATACAGGAGGAGAACAATGAAAATCCCAGGTGATGAGTTACAACGTTATAATTTATTTTGAAATGTCCGCTCATAACACATATGTTATCCAGATGTCAAATATTACCTTTTGTATTTGACAATAAACAATAGCACTATCACTAATTCCTAATTCGAATAAAATAATCAATCAAACGTTAAACGACAGTCATTATTGGTAAAAATGTAAATGTTTGATTAATTACCGACGCTAATCGGGATCGAGAAACATAATCTAAGCAGCAAACATCGAATGGAAAATGCTAAATTAAAAATTACCAGACGATTATATTTCAAACAGATTGACTAAACATATTTTAATTGTGCTTAAACGCTTATTTGCTCATACAACAGAATTAAAAATTAAAATTCCAATTTAACAAAGTTTGAAATAAAAGAGCACAATTATAAACACAAAAAAAAACACCATACACTTTATGAAGTCTAACAACGGATATTTGTATCAGGAATGGGGTTAGGTTCAAATTCCTATGGGGAATAGATTATCTTGTTAGTATAACAAACATTTATTAATTTTGAAAAATAACCCAACGGATGGTGTTAAAGTTAACTCACCGGAGGCTGTTGCAAAGAAACTCTCCCTCTTTTATGGAAAGTACTTCAGTGTTGCTGGAAATAAAACAAACAAAAATTAAAGACAATCGACAACTACAATATCGCAGAAAGTACACAACAATTGTTGGTTAAATTTGAGCACACAATTTCTCTGGGGTGTTTAATCACGTTCTATGACAAAACAAACTCTTAAACTTTGAATGTGTGTGTAGTTTTTTGGATCATGTTAACATGCTGATATTATCGTCGATGTATACAACTGTATACAAGCTTCTCTGTTATCGAACCATAAACAATGCAAATTGAAAATTATATCACATTTCCATAATTAATAAACAAGAAAAATATAAACGCAGATATCGTATACACTTTTGTTTGACTTATTATGTAAAAGTCTCTCTATCCCATGGAGAATACGTGCTAATCAAGCAAATTACACAATATCTCGTTGAGATATTGAATTGTGTTGTGAAATATTTCAAGAATGTATTATTAAACAAAGTGTCATCGAAACATTGAAAATTGTTTGATTTCATACTTTATTCTACCTTCACGCGTTATTTCTAACCATTTTACGTGTATATCTGACCGGTGAAAATTTCAACATTGCCGGAAAAAGTCGTTCTTTTGACCAAATTACAAATGAGCTACGTGGTCCTACTTTTGCTAAAATGTTTTCTGGGAATCCCGCTACAAATCCTTAAAGTATTATTCGAATGACCAACCAACTAATAGGAGTTTTATTCGAATTTAGCATATTTACTGCAGCAACGCTGTATAGTAATTAATTCCTTGTAAATTTTATTAAGCTACTATCTATTTTAATCCATTTTTTAAATGTTTCTATTTAACGCTGTAATTATAAAATTAGATAACGTGATTTTCTATTAACTTCAATGATATCAGTTTCGAAAAATACGGCGATTTTGGTTACAACGTTATTTCTTGCATATCGATTTTTTTGTATGATATATGTTTAATATCCCATAACTCCAGGGATGCTTAAAACATTCGTATTAATATTTCCTCGGCATTCCAAATATACGTTTTAGACACAGTTAATGGTCTAAAATGTGCAAAAATACCGTTAAAAACCTGAAAATTTCGACTTATGATCTTTTAAACAGATATTTTGCACCTAGCTTGTATTTATGATCTTATTTACAATATTACAATTTGTAAGTAATTCACTATACACAGTAATACAGTCTACTCTACAATAATCTAGCAACAAATTTGCGGACTGATTGAAATTTGAGGTCCGGTATGTGTGTCCACACGAAGATCTATGAACGTGAGAGATCAGTATCGCAACATCAACTCCCAAGACTAATCAACTTACGCTAATCACAGTACAAACAATGACACTTGATCTACAGATCGATTCTATAGGTACACAAAAGTATCGTCGTCTATACTTGGGATTACCCCGGCTTATCCCCACATTGTTCTCAATGTTGGCACCAACGTTGGAAATTGGCCATCTGTCTTTTTTGTTAACAAAGCACCAAAGGAGTTGGCGCCAATGTTTGTCTAGTCATCCACACATTGGAACTTATTATAACTGCATGCGCTGAGAAGTTTTTTCACAAAATTACTCGTCCAACGCTGAGGCCAATGTGTAGAGTCGGGTTTACACATCTCGTTTGAACAAAGATTTTTCGTTTGGCTTCCAGATGAAAACGAATTATTGTTATTAATTCCCCTTTGGCGTACAATTTGAAAGGTAGTTATATAAACTTTTTGCTAGCAAGTAAATAAAAAAAAAACAATTCAACACATGATTGAAAAATGATAGTAACATATTACAAATTAAATTGTTGTAATAATGATTATGGTCAAACTAGCCTACAATAGTGTGTATAATGTCTCCTATGTCGGAAATATGCCTTGTATTTTATTATTTCGATTGCATATATCCATAGATAACGATTCCCAAATGGCATATACTGGAAATGTATCGAATGTATATTGCTAAAAATTGTATTGAAGTAAAAGCTTTGATTTGCATTGAAGTTATATCGAACATTACTGTAGTATATCCATACAAAGTTGCTTTGTAGAGTTTAATACAGAAAAATGCACTATGATTAAAACATTTCAATTTGTATATTTTAATATTTAACTACATCTAATAATCTCAATGAAACTGTACATACAACTGTACATACAAAACGGGCCCAACAATTTATACAGTTCCTCAGAGACAAAGTATAATTATGAAGATGGTTGGAAAGGCACATTAAATTGCACATTGAAAGCCTCTAGCCTATAAAACAGTTTATGACTGTTTAAACTGAACTCGGTTCTGTTGTAAAAAGTGAGTAAGTATAACGCGTACATACTTGAGACTTGTTCAATGTATACCACTCGACGAGTTGGTGGTGTGAATTGGTGGTGGTGGTGATTCTTTACGAATATTTTCATTATAACAATCCGTAACCATAATACCATATAAACATTCACAAATGTATTGTACATTAACTTTAAAGTTGTGTTGTTGGAATGTTACGGTGAATACTATTACGTTTATTTACCATCAAACAACCGCAACACCCCAACAGATTCTTTGTACTACGATTTCTCTTTCTTCTCCTGAAAATACATGTGTGACGTGAGATTGCATTGTTCCCCTCAGGCAGTCTTTACATTTCATGAAATTTTCATCGGTGTCAATTCACCCATATACCATGCGAATAATCCAAAGTAATTCAAAGTGTTCAATAAGAATTAAACTGTCATTATATTGTACAGTTAATAGCTAGTATTTGTGTAGACAAGTTGATTAGTTTACTACAGTTTAAAACCCTCGGGCATTGGATATTTGCATATAATATTAGCTGGTAACTGGAAGACTCTTCAATCTAGTAACTGATTTTACTTTCAAATGTGCATTGTGAATTGGAACAGATCAAAGCTGTTCGCATTTCCGCCTGATACAATACAATAACAAATAGAAATCATAAACGATTGGTAAAACTTTTAACATATCTGACTTTGACAACTTTCTGCACTCACAACTTTACAAAATTATCTATTAGTAGACTATAAATGATTAACAAAGAAGGATGACTTTTCCGGTAGAGTAATAACAAACGATAAACTAGAAAGATTTGGGATGGTATTAAATGAACCATTACTCCACTGACGCACTATCATCATTCCAACTTATCATTAATTGACTTTTACTGGAGCAAAAGTGGGAAAAAATAGTCGTTTCAGCGTGGTTGGATGGAAACGGTTTTTAGGGTTTCAACACGCAATTAGCTTTAAGGATAGGAAAAAGTCAAGCCTACAAATAGATAGATGGCAATGTACAAAATGTTGATATTATTGTTATAACAGTATGTTTATTTTTCTAAATCATCGTTAGTTTCCTTTTCACAGTTATACAAGATATCGTAATTCGTTTCAACTTATTGTTTATTTACGTTAAAATTGTTTGTATATGAGGGCGGCGGCGGCACAGATATTTTTTTATAATCCTCATAACTTTTTTCATTACATTTTCACACATATTCCTTATATTGATTTTTGTATACATACAGGATGAGTCAAAAGTAACGCACCATATTCATGACTTTCTTATTTATGGGAATTTCTAAAAACGCCGGAACAGGTAACTCTTTATTTTTTAATTATTTAATTGTTGTTAGATCAAAACGGTTCTATCGGCCACCATTGTCACATCATATCGATTTTATAAAATAACACCCCCTACCTTTCATTGTAGAGCCTATTTTTCTACGTTCAGGCATTTAAAAAGAGTAGAGGCTTATATTAGGAAATTTGTGAGAGAAAATTCTCCAAGTTTGCAAGATTTTCTGTCATTAGAATAAGCATAGAATAAGAAAAACACATCTGTGAGTAAACATTGCAAGCATTGTTTTATTACTGGATTAAGTAGGCGTATATAAAATTTTGATAAAACTATTGGCAAACATCATTAAATTTTTCAATTTTATTTTTGACAATTAGGTCCGCCATATTTCCCGATAATTTTGACAAATATTTACTATACGCCTACTTAATCCAATAATAAATCAATGCTTGCAATGCTCATTCATAGGTGTGGTGTTTTTCGTATACTATGCTGATGCATGGATTTAATGATAACAGAAAATCTTGCAAACTTTGAGAATTTTTTTCTCAAAAATTTTCGTATGTAACCCCTTAATATTTTTACGTATCTAAACGTAGAAGAATATGCGCTATTCAAAAATGCAATGAAAAATAGGGGGTGCCATTTAAAAAAAATGTTGATGATGTTATTTCTTCGCAATGCTAACTCACAGAACCGCCTAGACCAACCACAATTCAATAATTAAAAAATTGATTATTGATTATTGTCTCGGCGTTCTTCGAAATTGCCATGAATATTCGTTACTTTTGACTCAGCCTGTATACACACGGTATGTTGTGTATGTATATAAATATTTCTAGTTAGAAAATTCTGTCACATGCAATGAATGATTTATCAACATTGTGTTATAGAGAGGGTGAAAGCTGTGAGATATTTTAACGCTTTCAGAGAATGTAACATATGTGTCCTTCTGATGACATGTGTCTTTAGAAGCCGACCCTTTGTTCTTGGATAATACGCAAACCACAAACATCTCAGATACACAAATACTGTAGATAGAAGGGGATAACTGTCGTTAAAACTTCACATTATCGAGGGTTGTTGTTGTATCTAGTAGTAGTTGTTGTTGTCGTCATCGTTAAAACTGAGGGTTGCGATTTAATGCTTTTGCAAAAAGAAAATTAATGTATTCGATTGGAATAGTAATCTATCACTGGTGGCTTATTATATAAGTGCATATGTTGTCCATTTTTCCAACTAAAATTCAAATGAACATTCAAAAAGGAGAATGTATCTAGAAATATCTACGATGTTTCTAAATAATGTTCCGGCTGTTCAAAGGAAAACCAAAGGAATGATTGTGTATATTACCCCAAGTCCCTATTTTATTTAGTGTGGAAGTTCAATATAGCATGAAACAAATCGCAGTCGTAGACTAAAACGTTATTTATTGACTATACAACCAAAAAAGATCCTCCTCTTCCAGCACAACTAAAACAATTCTTTTCGAATTCACATTATCAATTCTATTGTTTAGAAATCTAGTGTGGATTTTTATTCTAATGGGTAACGATGGGTGGTTAATTGCTGAATATATCAAAACAAAAACGTCTTCAACTGAAAGATACAGTATTGTTGTAGTTTAATCAAGCATAAAGTATGATAGAGGGGAAGAAAGAAAAGGATCGATTCTGTTTCCGGTATCTAAATTACAACCCCAACAATCCACCCCTATTTCTATTGTTTCGAAAAGTATCATTTAGTCCTAATTACCAAGAAGAATTTGGTTCGCTTTATATTTAATGAATATTTTATTTAAACGTTTAGTAATAATCAAATAAATTGCAATCAATTTGAATGTACTTAATAGAGAATCGATAACTTGCAATCAATTCATTATATTATATAAATTGAACAATACCAATTTTTTATTGTAAAATAATCAGCCATTTGTTCAGATCAAAGGCTTTTGATTTTGTAGAAATCCCAGCACATTCTCTCGATAATCAATGATATAAATACCACCCATATAGCGAACAAGAGAGGGAATAGACGAAAAACGTTATAATAGTTTATAGATAGTTCAATAATATCGCTTTACAACAATTTTTAGTGGCATTCTAGAGGATTACATAGTTGTCAATTAAACAGCATTAGACTAGAACTAATCCATTGATGCGATTATATGTGGCTGTTCCATTTTCCCTATACAAGGCTCATAGATATAAGTTAAGAGGGATTGTAGTGAGTGGATTAAAATTTTTGGCTTATTAAAAACCAACAAACATGTATGCACATGTATAAATACTAATCCAGATATAATAAACTGGTAGCTCTACCTATCTTTTGTAATTAATTTGCCTTTATTGATATATTATTATCTATGTATACAGATATTTTAAAGGTAATATATTCACTGAACAGTATCCAATTAAAGCTGATTTATATCATCGAGCTTATTTAATCTTTGTATAAATTTCATTAAATTTTGTATAAATGTAACAATTAGTTAACATATGCGATATTTGTTTGACTGGGAATCGATTTCATTAATTGATAATCATTAAAATCTATTCACCTGAATAGGATATAATTGGAGGTATACAATACAATATAGGACGTATTGTATGGAAGTCAGGAAAACAACATCCATAGATAAAATCTAATCAAACAACAATAGGCTTATTGTCTATTCATATCATTTAAAACAAGCAGAAGCATCATGACGATGAACAGCTGTATTCTAAACTACTTCAAACGAAATAATATTTAAATAATAAAAAATATTCATTAACGACTCAATAACGTAGAGAACCCCCAAAAAATGTGTTAACTAGTTAAAGACAAAACAATTACTAACTAAATTATAGACGTTGATCGTATTTTGTATTCCACAACACTTCCTCATAGTAGTCGCATAAATAATTCGCTAACTAATTACATTTCGAAAATGTGTTGTACACTCGACCAATCTTCAGTACTTCTCTCCCTTTTTTCTTCAATTCTAAAATGGATTTGATTAGAACATTGCAATTTGTAGAGTCGCTCGTTTCGTCACTCTCTTATCGTATATTCTGAAGCGTTAATTAAGCACACAGACTGATAAAGAAAGATTACTTCATAGTCTATTAGGGCACCAAAAATACAAATGAAGTATTGAAATAAAGGCAATAGAGTCGCCTTATCAAATACGTGAAACTATGCAGTGACGACCGGACAAATGCCCGGTGCTAGCAAATCTAAAAAAACTACTTCATTTCCTCGTGTTGTATTTTCATTATACAACTTATTTATGTTGTGTATGTGTCTTGATGACAAACAATGCATATAAGTGTCCTTAAAGTCAGGGCCGTCATTAACGCTCAGGCAACTCAAGCACTAGCTGAAGGCGGCACTTCACAGGGAGGTCAAAATTACGACTCAATGTCGTTTAATACATGTTCAGAAAATAAGATACATTATTCGTTATAAATCATCAATTCTTATTAAATTTTGAAAACAATTAAGCTGTAATAGGGAGGCAACTTAGAAACTTTTAATCTACGATAGAGCTTTTAGTATGGGGCCTAAGAACTAATTATAAGGCACTGATTCTTAGCGAATTATTGTCATGAATTGTAAAAAAAGTATTTGGATACTTTTAATCGATTTTTGATTTGTGGACACTTTTCTCCTAAATTATAATTCTTAACAAATTTTGTTATTGAATTTAATTAAGTTTAATGAATTTTTCAACTGAACTCTTCAATTTTAATTGAACGTTGTTCTTAAGTTTTATTCAAATTTTGTATATTTACAGCAGGAACGGTATATAGCGCTGGGATATGGGAGATCTATATTATGATGAAAGATTTGCCACCATGTTAGTTAAAGAGGTCTCAATTCAGTTGGAAGAGCTCTTATTATGCATGAACATTAAAAAATCGGGATGATACTAACAATGATTAAAACTAAAAATGATTCTTATTGTTTTACCTAAGGCCGATTTTCACAGTAATTGCTCGGGCCGAAAAAGTTTACCAGTCCGCCACTTAAATTATGTATTCATATTAAAACATTATTGATGGATGTATTTTGATCAAGATTCAGTTAAAACTTGACGATATTTTCGATACGAATTGATTCGATTATAGGTACTATAGTCACAACAACTGAGCTATTGAAATTAGAGATTATACTTGCTAAACTCAAATATTTCCTTCTAAATACGGAAATTTACACTTGACTGTTTCATTTCCGTTTATTTTAATCCTTTAGCTATGCAAATATGAGAACGCTTGAATTTGCTTGTTATCTAACGACAAGTTAAAATAAATATCAATATACGTATACTATAACTACCAGTATGTAGATACGTCTATAGTGTATAGGGAAGTAAATTCAGGTATTCTGTGAGATGTCTCCAATATATAGCAGATATGTGGCAAGAATGCCTCTAGGGAGATATTCTTTCTTGTATACGACACAGGACAAATCAAACGGGTCAGTCGCGCGGAACGTTTACAACTTTCCCACTTGTCAGGAATCGGGTTTACTAGGTCAAAATTCTACCCATATACAAATATAAATATGCAGATGTACTTACATGTGTAAACAGGCGTATGTCAATACTTTTAAATAAAACAGATCGGTTAATAACTTTTATTGATCAAAGGTGAGTCGAGATTAAATTTTGTGCAAACACGAATAGTACGCCTTAGGGTAACTTGGACCAGATGTGAATTTAAAATTCAAAATTGATTCCTAATATTACTTACCTATAGATATGTATATAGGGGAAAACGAAATGAATCCTATAGTATTGAAGCTTCAATCGTATTTCGATTCGATTCTAAGTTCTCAAAATAATACAGAACTTGTACATTTTAAGTACGTTCATATTACAATGATGAACTGATTGAAATCAAAATTAGTAGATAACTATTTTCTTTATTTTTAGAAAACCAATCTAAATATAATGTCTTTAATATCAAATTAAGTAGGCTCTTAATGAAAATATACTCATGATATTCTAGCCCCCAACGTTTTCCAAATTTATGATCGACCTGCCTCAAGAATTTCTTGAGAAGTTATTTTAATTTTTATTTTTGACTTCAGTTATACAGTTTAATAAGTATAAATATTGGTAAAAGTAAGTATAAGACGAAAAGAAAAATTCATGTGTAGGGTAATGTGAAATATTCCAAATTACCCTACCATTATTGGAAAACATTTGTTTCTAAATGTCAGAGTGCATTGGTTCTATCTTCATAAAATTCGTAAATTATTCAATTTATAATAAAAAAAGAAAAAATTCAAGAAAAAAACACCCTCATCCCCTCAATAATATAGAGCGCCAGGTGTTATAAGTGACTGGTACTTCGTCAATATCTTGGGAAGAACTACCTTTCGTAAAACCAGCAACAGCACGAGATTAGCTCTTGCATCCGATTTTAGGAATTTGTTTACTTTCATATCTTCTTGTGCATCCCCTGGTGGAACACAAGCCTTCATTCTCTGCTACTAACCTTATTCATTATCCTTTTCATTATCGTACCCTAGCTATTATGTAGACAACCTGCTGGGAAGAAACTATAAAATTCATCGGCAAAGCTTTTGCTCTAGAGCAAGTAGATCAAGTTTATGTATCATAAGTTTTTGGTGTATTCCATGTTTAACATCCGTACTATTTTACATTATCCAACAATTTTGTTGAGACCACAAAAATGCATTAATTTACTGTTGTTGGGATATCTTTTTAATGAAACGTTATTTCGTTTTGGTTACCTATAACATGTTAAATCACACTTTAAGGAAGCTGTACTACAGTTCAGTTTCTTATAAATTGATTTAGCTTTAAAAACATTAGCAAACAACAAAATGGTATTCCACAATACCCCCTGCTACTAGACAAATAGAGGTTTTGAACAACAAGTGATAAAGTAAGCGACATTACAGACAATTCTTAGCTTTTTCGCAAATATCTCTAGAGAGATATTTCGTACGTTGACGCCTCAGTGTTTTGTTGTTGATGATATGAAAACTAATATTGTTATTGTTCTATCAAATTTTTCAAAAGTTACAAAATGGAGCCAGTTGGGATCATCTTTCAAACTGTCACACGTCTTTACAGGGAAAATTTCATCGAATGTAATTTTTGAGTATAAAACCCACCATGTGGTTCGATAATCATCCAGTTGCGAGTTGAGATAAGATTAATAAATTAATAGTTATTTAATAAACTAGTTTGTTAATGAAGGCGATTAATAAACGAAAC